>WTXE01000559.1:0-14487 GCA_022496225.1 Russula aff. rugulosa BPL654 | reverse complement strand
CATAAAAGGTGAGAATGGGAAGCGCGGCCGTGGCCATGGGGATGGGTGATGCAAGGCTAATGAACATGATCGATTTCACCTAGAATGAAGGTACAATCGATGCAATTTTGCTCTTCCCAACTACAACTATCTCGTCCCACAGTTACAGAAGTCGCGCTGCAGTTCAGGGAGTGTCTTCTTGACATTGAATCCAGAGATGGACCACAGGATGCCCTGGAACTGAAGACCCCTTTTGAAGAACAGGCGCGTAGTATTGATCAAGTTGGCCAATAATACACTGTCTCCTTGTTCCAGATAACCCATAAGGTCCTCCTCAGTCACCTCTAGTTGAGACTTAGCGAGCGCCATCCAGGTATCGTCGCGCTTCTCCGCTGGTACGCAGGCGATGATTCGGGCGATTATGCAATTTCCAATGAGGGCGATCGATAGGTCGGTGCCATTCCGCCAGCGTCTAAGAATATGTCCTATTTGGGGGGAAGGGGGCATCTCATTCCAGTTCCCCCTGCGGATGATTTTATCAGCCATGCTCGCCTCTGCACGGCCACCCAGTACTTTGTGGGTGGCGTTCAAGCATGTGAGGAGCCTGCGGGATCTGACTAAATCCGAGACGGAATCCGACGAAAGTGTCTGCTCCAAGAATCGATTTACTGTGAGCCGGAAATTAGTATTAAACATCGGAGGGGAGATTTTTTTTTGACATCGACTAGATGTTCCTCCACTTGGGGGTCGAAAAAGCCAGTGATGGCCTCAAAGAATTTTCCCGTGCACCATCTTCGCCCAGAGCGAGTAATGAATCCAATATATCGGCGTCAAGCTTTGGTGACTTGCGCAAAACAACTTCCTCGGCTTTCTTGTCCAGGCGTGTTAGAAGGCGTGACGCCGGGCGATGGACTTTCATGTGAAAGATTCTTCTTTTGACTGGGGAGACGAAGAGAGGATATAATATATCGGCATAGAATTGCCATGCCAATGAAGAAATCGGAGCAAAGTGTGGCTGTCTGGCTTGTAAATAGGTAGGAATGTGATGTATGCGTAAATCGCAACGCAAAGCACGACCCACCCAACCACGGCATTAAAGACGGTATGACTGATATGCCGCAGAAGAATGAGGAGGCCAGCGAAGAAAAGGAAGACGGAAAGGTGTAGCAGGGTGGGCACCGCATCGGTAGCCAGCAGAAAGTGTAGGTTGTCACTGCCATTGTACATGTGTTGACGGATCCGTGCCCGCTTGCAGGCGGACTCGGAGCCCAGTGGGTGAGTGAGCTTGAGATATCGACGTGCCCACTGCTGCAAAAGGGTTGCGAGCAGAGCACTTGTGATGCTGATGATTAAGCTCGAGATCCAAAGCGAGTTCACCCAGATTGCGTATGTAGGTGGAGAGAATGGGAGCTATCTGTGGGCCTGGCCTGAGGTCTTGGATTGACACTGTGATCAATGCTGCGAGAGCGGCGGAGAACAGACCGGTCTATCGTTCACTTTTCAGTTGACATACTTTGGAGTGTGAGAACAACAACGAGCGCTCACAAAGAGTACAATCCCTCGGCGTCCTTTTGATGGCGCTCGGCCCTATTCTGATCACCTTCCTCTACCATCTTTGAATAAAGAGAAAAGAGAGGCCCCGATCTGTCACAAAGGTCATTCTGGAACCATCTGAATCGGATATGAGTAAGGTCGACGAGCTGAGAGGAGTGACATCTAGCATACATTGGGACAGGGAATATTAATTCGGCGATGTTTCCGAATCCTGCATTTGCAAGGCATTCTGAATAGGTAACGTAGTGCGGTGGGTTTCGAGGGTTTGGTAAATTTGTCTGAGAGCCGATCGATCGATTAAGCCTTATATATCATTAGTCTTGAGTCATATTCTCATTCTCGGAATTGGGAGGAAAAGCGAAGGCTCCCAAACAGTTGTGAGGCTGGCAGCTCCGATATAAAGTTCGCGCTGGAGGCTATGCCTTGCTGACATGCTGTAAGGTAATATTGCAATGATGGCGCACCTACTATGCCAAATAGTTCCATTTTATAATGGAGCGTAGAACCGTCGAAAGAAGGGTGAGATGACCCACATGTCCGATAGCTCACAATGCGGTGAGTTACAGCTATTCTTGGAGAAGGGGCCGGAATTGTTCGGTCCGTCCCGGCCGTGCCTCTGTCACCGTCGCAGCGGCGGTCCGCGATACTTCAATGACATCTCCTATCAACCTCCGGCCACCACCCAAGGTGGGAAAACTTTGAAAGCACACGCATCAAGACATTTAGTCATTGCAGGTATACCTTCCACGTACGCAGCACTGTTATTGTTATAAGCAGGAAAATCCGGATCCACGGGATCGTCAGGTGACTGCGCAGCAGCCAACTAACTCTGAGAGCCGGGCGTCAAAAACCCCTACAGCCGCCTGATGGACTCCTAGGGCGTTACACACAACTTTGGGATGATACGAGTCAAGAGGGCTTGTTCAGGACGATCACGCCACGGTCTATGTACAACGCACCGGACGACTGCAGGTCCGTGTGTTGTCGTGCCAGTGGCTCGGGACAACAACGCCGACCCCGCACTAGCAGCGCTGTCGTAGCAAGCTACTACGTTCAATTAAGTTTGGCCTCAACCTCAGGAACATTTCCTCGCTGCAAACTTTCTCCGTAATTACGCCATCCTCATCACACTACTGTAGCTCCCTGATTTGTACTTTTCGTCCCGTTCGGGGTATGTTTTTTTTTTCCTATCGCGCATGCCTCGTTTACCAGTCCTCTCTGTTCTAGGCGCAAACATTCTTTGGAAGGAGTTCACATTTCTTTCTGCCTTTGTCACACTGTTTGTACGACTCGGATATCAGACAGGTGACTTCAGTTTTCGAGTCATGCTGCCAAAAACGTGACATACAGTATGAGCGGATTGATTCAGTGTAAGCTCAACTCTGCATCTAACGCTGCCGTTGATCTATTTGACGTTGGCGTAACATGGCCGGTGGGCGTGTGCAAGTTGTCAGTACGCGGTGGTATTCCTAACCTCGACATAGGCACGATGGATCTCGGCAAGCCGGCATGTTTGACAGCTGTCCAAACAAAGGGTATAAACAAGCGCTGGACCGAACCAGTACCAAACCGCCCATCGTTATGAAACTTGCTGGAATATTGAATTGAAGTGCTCCTCGGGCTCCAGTCCTTTACGGCGTCGGTATCACGGCTTTAGCGCACATACAGTCGGGCAGTCCATTCGATCCGAACTCGCGCCATCACGTTCATATAGTACACTGACAGAAGCGACAGCGCCGACAGGTCCAAATAAAGAGCTGAAGCGCTGAAGTTTGAAGCAGAGATTCGATGTCAAAATTTACAAACATTCATATCAGATTTTCTTCCGTGACTCTTCCGTGTGCCAACCCTCCTGCCAGGTTCCCGTTGAATTGTTTCCAGACTCTATAAATGCTCCGTATCACACACACACAGCAATTTCCCACAATGTCCGAAACTCTACCCCCCGATCGCGAGGTGGGCGGCGAACAAGGCGGACAAGGCGTGTCACCCATCGATTTGACCTATCTCTCTACTAATTTCTCAACTATCTATAGTAAATAACCGCCGCGATCGTATTGCGACGACGTCGGACCAGCCGTTGCGAGAAGAGTCCACTTTCGGGGACAGCTCAGGGCCGCTCTTCACCATATATTCCAAGGCCGCAGAGGATGAGGACAAAGATATGGTCGAGCGTTGGCAAAAGGATGCTGATGGGATCCTCATTTTTGTGAGCCCTCGCGTCGGCATTCGTCTATCTTTATATATAAACCGAATCACTATAGACAGGTCTATTCTCTGCCGCACTCGCTGCCCTCCTTGCTGTTTCCGTCCAGGATCTGAGACCAAACAGTCAGGATATCTCGGCATTCTACCTTGGTAACATTTATCAGGTTCTCGCCGACCCGAACGCAACACCCTCATCCACACCTTCCCCTGTCGCCAAACCACCCTCATTCTCTCCTCCGAGATATGCCGTCTTGGTGAATTCTCTCTGGTTCTTGAGCTTGGTCATGAGCTTTAGCTGTGCTTTATGGGCCACATCGTTACAACAATGGGCACGTCGTTATCTCCTTCGGGCTCGACGTACCAGGTGCAATCCAGAAATGCGAGCGCGGATGCGTGCGTTCTTCGCCGACGGCGTGGACAAGATGCATATTCCGTGGGCGGTTGAAGGACTACCGACGCTGCTGCATCTCTCTCTTTTCCTTTTCTTTGGCGGGCTGGCCATTTTTCTTTTCAATGTCGACCGTGAAGTCTTCACGTATGTAATATGCTGGATCGGGCTTTTCTCGGTGGCGTATGGATTGATCACACTTCTGCCAATAATCCGGCACGATAGCCCATACCACTCACCACTTTCTACACCAGCCTGGTTCCTATATGCCAGCATACTTCATGTAACTTTCAAAATTCTCACCTTCATCATAAGTCGTGGGTTTTGGAGTTTTGAGACCTGGCGGTACTATATTAACTGGAAGTACCGCTACCAAGAGTGGATGGTAGGAGGTGTGGAGAAGGCAGCCGAGGAAACGGCGTTGGAACGGTCATCGAAGATCGACGTCCGGATCTTGGACTGGACAATCAGCGCTCTGGGCGACGATACCTCACTGAAGAGCTTCTTCGAGGCCATCCCTGGTTTCTTCCACTCAAAGCTTGTGAAGGATCTCGAAAAGGATTTTCCCAAGGAACTTGTCTACAAATTCAAACGTGCATCGAGTGGATTCTTACGCCGTACTTGGACCTCTAATTCGATCGACGACTCGGAGAAAGTTCGTCGGTTTGACTTCTTCATTAATTCAATAAACCAAAACAACAAAACCGTCGATCTGTTTAGCCTTGACGATGTCTTGTCCATTCTTCGGGGTGATGAAGTGCCACAGACCGTTGAGATGGGATACACTGTTGAACGTTGGTTCACAAAGAATGATCAGAATATTCCTATCGTCGCGGAGCGCACTATCGCCAGGACCCTTGCCAGTGTCACGGTGCAGGAACGAAATGACAGTTGGGTTACTCTCGCTGCCCGAGTATTTGGCCTGCCGGAACGAGACCTTTGGGACAACATTGCCCTTGCAGGTGATAACGTGTTACTCGCTCACATCATTCATGTTGCGCGCTACCTTCGCTCTAGTTTTGATTCCCGTATTTATTACGATTCGGAAGCATTACCCAAACTCGACATATGCAATACCCATTCAAGACTGCAGCATGACTTCTGTACGTTATGGAACGAGATTGTTCAAGAAGCAAGGAACCAAGTACTTTACAGCGATCCTGTCAAAATTCTCACAAGGATCCGCCATCTTTACATCGCCTTACATCAAGGCACCGATGCTGCCCCGACTGCATTTGATGCTTCTACCGATGATCTCACCATCCTGTGGCTACCGTCGTCATATCCGTTCTGCACGCTCGCCAGCCATCGCCCAGACTCGACCCCTCACGTTTCTCTTCCGGTCCCCACAGAACCTCGTAATTCACCCGATGCCTTGTCTCCCTCACCACCCGATGGCGCCAACACCGCTTCGCGACAAGCCGAGCAATCGAATAACGTCACAGAACCTCCTTCGTCCTCCAATCCAACGACAACCAGCGCGACCTCTCACGGCCCCGACATCACTCCACTGACCAACCCAGTTTATTCCAGCTCTCGTCCAATAAGTGCGTCACTGACAGCCGTTGTGGCTGCTGCGCTGCAAGACATCACCTCGACCGCTACGCTGTCTCATCCTCTGGAAGGAAGCGAGCAACAGGACCCGCATATGGTTGCATCAAGTGCAGAACCAGAAACTAGTCAAATTCTGTCTGCCGCGCCCACACAGACACCCACACCTACACTGGCACCAATCCCAACATCCCTATCAAACACGCTGTCGGAATCTTACGATACAGATGTCGCCTCTGTTTCCAATTCCTCGCACTTTGCTCCCCCCTCCAGCCGTTCCTCCATCCCCGCCTCTCGTCCAACTGACAGTGTTACGCTTCCACGCCTACATGCTCGTGGACTCGTGAATACCGGGAATACATGCTTTGCGAATGCTGTCTTGCAACTCTTGTGAATTCCCCTCCGTTCTGGAACCTGTTCAGGGAACTGGGCGATCTGAAGGGGCAGCGCGGAGCAGGAGTCCCTGAGACTGGTGGTAGTTCAACGCCACTGGTGGACGCTACGGTAAGATTCTTCAATGAATTCATAGTTGAGGAGGACTCGCCTTCGACGCAACAGCTGTCGCAGCTGGCCGGATGCGGAACATCGATGGTCGATGAAGAGATGAAGGACGATAACGTGGTAGATTCGTTCGAACCAACGTACCTGTATGATGCGATGAGGGAGAAGAGGCAGCTCAGACCTTTGCTCGTATGTTCTCGTGCTCCTGTTGCGACCTCCGTTACTGATGAGTGCTGGCCTGATGTGTATAGGACGGCAACAGCAGGAGCGGAAGAGTTTTTCTGTCTATACCTTGATGAGCTCGACGAAGAGTTGCCCGTGCTACTCCCTCCTATTAGTGGTCGCCAGTATGTCAGTGCTGCACTTGAAGCAGAAGAACGCGTGGTGTCTCAGTCTGGCCAGATTGAGGTGGGAAGTCAAGGCTTCGTGGTGCGTCAATTATTTGATCTCTCTGCGCTGAATTGGCAATTGATAAAGAATGCACGGACACGGATAGGCCAATTACGTTGAGTCACCTATTACGCGTATATTCGGGGGAAAGTTCCGTTCGCCCGTCCTCGCACCAAACCAGCCCGACCCTGTCCCAACAGAAGGCTGGCGATCACTCCATCTCGACATCCAGGTCCGTGACTCCTTCTTTCTCCTCCGCATGGGTGTCCTGCTGGTGATGACTAACCTCTAAACTGTTTATAGCCTGATTCGGTCCTCACTGTTCAAGACGCCCTCATGCGCGTCTCCCAATCCCAGTTTATGCAGGACGGTCCATCCGGCTTGAGCGATGTGAGCCAGCAAATGCTCATCGAGGCGCTCCCACCTGTTCTCGTTCTCCATCTCAACCGCGTCCGATACGATGCGACTGCGGGCGGTTTAATGAAGATCGGAAAGTCGATCCAGTTTGGACCAGAGCTCCAATCCCACTCGGTACAATTTTTCAGCTTTGTCGCGATGGCCGATGCTGAATACTTCGTGATTTGGTCATTTCAGACATTATGGTACCCAACGCTCAACGACCATCAGAGCCACCGCATTACAAGCTTTATGGAGTGCTGTACCATCACGGCGAATCTGCAGACAGCGGGCACTATACGGTTGACGTTCTTCGCCCGAACGGAGACGGCGACACAGGGGAAGATTGGCTGCACATTGATAACGAAGCAGTGAGCCCGATTCGACATGAGGACGTGTTCGGGGAGCATGGTACTGAGCGGGCTGCTGACGAGGGTGCGCGTATCTTCTCTTTTATTGTCGCACTTCTCCGATAGGTACATCATGACTTGCCTTTACTCATACTCTCGAGGACGTTTTCTCTTCCTTATAGTAGCTTACTGTGCGTTTGTACTCCGTTGGGATATCCGTTGTAGACGCCCATGTTTGACAACCTTAGCGCTCGCAATAATATACCGTGCCTGGGCCGTCTCAAGCTCAACTCAGCTATAATAAAACCCTACTGATGTGCTTTTGTGTGTCGGATTTTCCCAGAAAGTGCTACGACAAGCACATAGTTTTGTAAGGTGTAGTTCGGATCGGATGTACGCTGTGCGCCCGACCGGACCGAAATAACTTTACCGGAGCGCCCATCACACCCTGGTTCCCCCAAGCGTGAGATACCTGATCCCATACTTTCCGCCTTCACTGCCTCTCATCTGCCCTCTTCCTTACACAAACAATATTTATTACATTTTCTCTGTGTGTCCCGCTCAGCTGCGCATACTCCCTCCCGACTTTTTCATGTCCACAAGGCCCTCGTTGTCAATCATTTCTCTCCTAATCTCATCCTTTCCCTGTCCTGGACGACGCTCCATTCTTGCAGCACCCCCTTAGCTACTACAGCTCGGCATAAAGTTCGATGATGAGTTCAGTGCCATTTCATTGTTGACTCGGACACAATAAAAAGTCTTCGCGAGTATTTACCACCCATTGTTATTTTGCACACGACCCAACTACAAAAATTCCTCGAAATCGTCTCTCTCTCAACAGGACGTTTCACCACAAGGCTCCTGATCACAAGCGGCTGGAGAGCCGTCTCGTTTGTCTATGGACCTCATCCTGAAATACTACTAAACTATTACCTTCTCTCCTCCCAAAATGAACTCACCAGTAAATATAAGACGTCCCGTTCTGGCACATGGAAAGGCGCTTCCTGGTCATTATTGTAATTATATGCGCTGCCACGTCACTTAGTACGCGAAGAGTACGAACAGTGTGGAACCGTCTCGTGAAGCACTTGCTGGCTGCTCGCCCCACTCAAGTTGGATCGGCTGACTAGTAAGGGCTTGGGCTGTGAGATGTGTGAGTGCGCCTTCGACAGGGTGTACCAAATCGGCTGGACGAAGATGTTGGTTACAGGAACATATACTGGAAGTATATCAAGGAGACAACAGACTTCCATATTGAATTGAAGTGCTCCTCAGGCCTCATCCTTTACGGCGTCAGTATCAGGGCTTCGGCGCACATACAGTCCGGCAATCCATTCAATCCGAACTCGCGCCATCACGTTTATACAGTACACTGACAGAAGCGACCAAGTCCAAAAAAGAGCTGAGCGCTGAGCGCTGAACGCTGCTCTGAAGTGAAGTTTGAAGCGGAGATTCGACATAAACAATTACAAACATTCATAACCATCGTCTGTTATCCAACCTGTCTTCCGTGTGCCAGCCCTCCTGCCAGGTTCCCGTTGAATTCTTTCCAGACTCTATAAACGCTCCGTATCGCACACACAGCAATTTCTCACTTGTAAATGTCCGAAACTTTGCCCCCCGATCGCGAGGGGGCGGACAAGGCAGACAAGGCGTGTCACCCATCGATTTGATCTATCTCTCTACTAATTTCTCAACTATTATAGAAACCGCCGCGACCGTCTTGACGACGTCGAACCAGCCGTTGCGAGAAGAGTCCACTTTCGGGACAGCTCAGGCCCCTCTTACCATATACTTCAAGGCTGCAGAGGATGAGGACAAAGATATGGTCGAGCGTTGGCAAAAGGATGCTGATGGGATCCTCATTTTTGTGAGTCCTCGCATCGACATTCGTCTCTTTATATATAAACTGGAATACTATAGACAGGTCTATTCTCTGCCGCACTCGCTGCCCTCCTTGCTGTTTCCGTCCAGGACCTGAGACCAAACAGTCAGGATATCTCGGCATTCTACCTTGGTAACATTTATCAGGTTCTCGCCGACCCAAACGTAACAGGCTCATCCACACCTTCACCTGTCGCCAAACCACCCTCATTCTCTCCTCCGAGATATGCCTCTTGGTGATTCTCTCTGGTTCTTGAGCTTAGTCATGAGCTTTAGCTGTGCTTTATGGGCACATCGTTACAACAATGGGCACGTCGATATCTCCTTCGGGCTCGAGTACCAAGTACAATCCAGAAAAGCGAGCACGAGTGCGCGCATTCTTTGCTGACGGCGTGGACAAGATGCATATTCCGTGGCGGTTGAAGGACTACCGACGCTCCTGCATCTCTCTCTGTCCTTTTCTTTGGCGGGCTGGCCATTTTCTCTTCAATGTCGAGCGTGAAGTCTTCACCTGTGTAATATGCTGGATCGGGCTTTTCTCGATAGCGTATGACTGATCACAGTACTGCCAATAATCCGGCACGATAGCCATACCACTCACCACTTTCTACACCAGCCTGGTTCCTATATGCCAGCATACTTCATGTAACCTTCACAATTCTCACCTACATCACAGAGGGTAGCTTTGGAGCGCTGAGATCTATTGTTACTATTATGACTTGAAGGACCGCTACCAAAGATGGATGGTAGGAGTGTGGAGAAGGCAGCCGAGGAAACGGCGTTAGAACGGTCCTCGAAGATCGACGTCGGATCTTGGACTGGCAATCACACTTTAGGCGACGACGACTCACTGATGAGCTTCTTCGAGGCCATCCCCGGCTTCTTCAACTCAAAGCTCGTGAAGCTTCGAAAGATTTTCCCGAGGAACTTGTCAATAAATTTACAGATGCATCGAGTGGATTCTTAGGCCGTCTTGGTCATCTAATTCGTCGACGACTCGGAGAAAGATCGTCGGCTTGAATCTTCATTAATCAATAAACCAAGTAGCAAAACCCTCGATCGTTAACTTCACGATGTTTTATCCAGACTTCGAGATGATGTAAGCTGCAAACCTTGAGATGGATACACTCTTGAACGTTGTTCACAAACAACGATCAAATATTCCTATCGTTGCGGAACGCATTATCGCTAGACCCTGTCAATGTCACGGTGCAGAACGGAAGACAGTTGATTACTCACGCTGCCGAGTATTTGCCTGGTGAGCAGACCTTCGGACAACATTGCCCTTGGAGGTGATAACGTGTTACTCGCTCACATCATTCATGTGCGCGCAACTTCACTCCGATTACCGCTTGGCCGATTTGGAAGCATTTCCAACTCGACATATGCAATGCCCATCCAAGGCTGCAGCATGACTTCTGTACGTTATGGAACGAGATTGTTCAAGAAGCAAGGAACCAAGGATATCAGCGATCCTGTCAAAATTCTCAGATGGATCCGCCATCATTACATCGCCTTACATCAAGGCACCGATGCGCCCCGACTGCATTCTCGTTTCCACCAATTCTCTGCCCCAGTTTTGTACGAGCCGTCGTCGTATCCGTTCTGCACCTCGCTCTAGCCATCGCCCAGACTCGACCCCTCACGTTTCTCTTCTCTCTCCGCACAGCCTGCTAATTCACCCGATGCCTTGTCTCCCTCACCAACCGATGGCGCCAACACCGCTTCGCGACAAGTCGAGCAAGTGAATAACGTCCTAGAACCTCCTTCGTCCTCCAATCCAACGACAACCAGCGCGACCTCTCACGGCCCCGACATCACTCCACTGACCAACCAGTTTATTCCAGCTCTCGTCCAACAAGTGCATCACCGACAGCCGTTGTGGCCGCTGCGCTGCAAGACATCACCTCGACCGCTACGTTGTCTCATCCTCTGGAAGGAAGCGAGCAACAGGACCCGCATATGGTTGCATCAAGTGCAGAACCAGAAACTAGTCAAATTTTGTCTACCGCAGCCCACACCTACACTGGCACCAATCCCAACATCCCTACCGAACACGCGTCGGAATCTTACGATGCAGGTGTCGCCTCTGTCTCCAATTCCCGCACATTCCTCTCCCCCCATCCGTTCCCCATCCCGCCTCTCATCAACGGACAGTTCCACGCTTCACCCTACGTGCTCGTGGACTCGTGAATACCGGAATACATGCTTTGCGAATGCTGTCTTACAACTCCTTGTAAATTCCCCTCCATTCTGGAACCTGTTAGGGAACTGGACGATCTGAAGGGGCAGCGTAGAACAGAAGTTCCTGAGACTGGTGGTGGTACAACACCATGGTGGATGCCACTGTGAGATTCTTCAAGGAATTCGTGGTTCAGGAGAACTGGCTTCGACGCAACAGCTGTCGCAGTTGGCCGCAAGCGGAACATCGAGGGTCGATGAAGAGAAGAAGGATGATAACGTTGTCGATTCGTTAGAACCAACGTACTGTATGATGCGATGAGGGAGAAGAGGCAGCTCAGACCTTTGCTCGTATGTTCTCGTGCTCTTGTTGCGACCTCTGTTACTGATAAGTGCTGGCCTAATGTGTATAGGACGGCCAACAGCAGGATGCGGAAGAGTTTCTCTGTCATACCTTGACGAGCTTGACGGAGAGTTGCCCGTGCTACTCCCTCCTATTAGTGGTCGCCAGTATGCCAGTGCTGCATTTGATGCAGAATCTGGCCAGATAGAGTGGGAGGTCAAGGCTTCGTGGTGCGTCAATCTTATCTCTCTGCGCTGAACTTGGCAATTGATAAAGAATGGACGGACACGGATAGGCCAATTACGACGCGTCACCTATTACGCGTATATTCGGGGAAAGTTCCGTTCGCCCGTCCTCGCACCAAACCAGCCCGACCTGTTCTTACAGAAGGCTGGCGATCACTCCACTCGACATCCAGGTCCGTGTCCTTCTTTCTCCTCCTCGTGGATGTCCTGCTGGTGATGACTAGTTCTAACTGTTCGTAGCCTCATTCGGTCCTCACCGTTCAAGACGCCCTCATGCGCGTCTCCGATGTGAGCCAGCAAATGCTCATCGAGGTGCTTCCGCTGTTCTCGTTCTTCATCTCAACCGTGTCCGATACGATGCGACTGCGGGCGGTTTAATGAAGATCGGAAAGTCGATCCAGTTTGGACCAGAGCTCCAAATCCCACTGGGTACGATTTTCAGCTTTGTCGCGATAGCCGATGCTGAATACTTCGTTATTTGGTCATTTCAGACATTATGGTACGCAATGCTCCACGACCGTCAGAGCCACCGCATTACAAGCTCTATGGAGTGCTCTACCATCACGGCGAATCTGCAGGCAGCGGGCACTATACGGTCGACGTTCTTCACCCGAACGGAGACGGCGGCACAGAAGAATATTGGCTGCACATCGATAATGAAGCAGTGAGCCCGATGCGACATGAGGACGTGTTCGGGGAGCATGGAGCTGAGCGTGCGGCTGCGTATCTTCTCTTTTATTGCCGCACTTCCCGATAGGTACATCATGAGTTACGTCTAATCTTCCTCTCGAGGACATTTTTTCTTCGTTATAGTAGCTTACTGTATGTTTGTTCTCCATTGCGATGTCCGTTGTAGACGCCCATCGCTCGCAATATACCTGGAGTTCCGTCTAGACCCTCTCATCTCCATCTCAGCTGAAACAAAGCCCTATTGACATTCTTTTCGTGAGTTAGATTTACCCCAGAAAGTACTATTACATGCACCTGGCTCTATATTCCGCATCGCGGTACGCTCAGTGTCTAAGACCGGAGCAGAACAACCATATCGGAGTGCCTGTGACAACCCATGTAGTGTTGCCGTGGTCTGGTCTGGTCCGTTCTGAGCTGTCAACTCAGTCGCAACTCTAGAAATCGAGTTCACACCGGTGTGGACCGGTGCAACTCTCTCGCTGCCGGGCCGATGCAGAAAATAGATGAAAAACTTGATTTTCGAGACATTTCGAAGCGAACGCTGCATGAGGTGTAAAGAAAAGGTTTCATTTTGCTAGTATATCTGTATATGCAAGGTCCTACGCTCTAGTTTCGTCTATATTGTTGAAACAAATCCCACAACTCCTCCATGTTCCCTGAAGAGATGAGCTCATGTATTGCTGTCTCAGTTGCGTGATCAATTGCATAGTCATCCTCCTTCGCAAGTAGTGAAAAACAAACTGTAAGTGTTCACCCTTATACAGCTGCTTCAAAACCTGCAGGACTTCGAGTGTTGATGCTGAAAGAAGACTGCGTCGTAGTGCACAGGTCTCCTTACTGGATGAGAAGATTCGTTCGCAAGGAACTGCCGATGCTTGAATTGGGAGCTGGCTGTTCGACTGGTTTGGTTGGAGAGTTTTGAGGTCTGCAGAAATACCACACATCAGTTGCGGCAGCAGAATGTTCTGTGGGGCGTCGTTTATATGTCGGGCGCTGAAAGGCCGTAACTGAATGAGATACAGTGCTTGACAATCGTACAGGAGTGGAGGGTGATGAGTAGTTTTCAATGGTCGCCAGAGCTAAGGGAAAACACCACATAGCAAGGATGGAGGCTCTGTAGTTGGCACGGCTGGGATGCCCGGATGCATGAACATTTTCGAGAAATGCGTAGTTTTGGTTGATGTCGATGTGGTGGTTGCCGAATTTAAGTAATGAGGCGGCAAGGTAGCTGGAGGATGATGCGGCTGGCGTTGTTGGTGCTCGTGCTCATGGCAAGCAGGTACGGCCACTGGGCCCATGGATGGTTAGGACAAGAGCGGGGCACAAGATCCATCACCACACAAGGGGCACGGAGCACGAAGGAAAGGAATGCAGAGAGCGAAACATCTCTCCATATTTATAGTTCTCGTCTCAAATCCATCGAATTTGACAGAGTCGTGTAGAGAGTCATGGTAATTTGCGGCAGACAAAGAAGTGGGGTGATAATTGAGCAAGACGATAAAAATCGTGTAACAAATAGGTTACAGTCAACATGACATGCTCTTTGAGTGATGGGAAAGTATTAATAATCATGTTCTACACAACAAGGCGTCGTTGACCGAGTCAACATGACCATGCTCTGACTCTTTGAGTGATGGGAAAGTGTGAAAATACCGAGTGGTGTAAGTGTCAGACCGGTGCGACACCGACTGGCGGCAACACTAAACCCATGTTCGACTTCTTTCCTTTTCCGTCTCTACCCAATCATTACCCTTGATATCTGGTCCCATCTCTTCTCGCCTTCACTGCCACTCCTCTCTCTCCTTCTCCCTTCTTCAGACACACGGC
>WTXE01000558.1:0-14522 GCA_022496225.1 Russula aff. rugulosa BPL654 | reverse complement strand
CTCAGTAAGAGTTAGCCCTGGTCGGGTGTGTGCGGATGCTCATCGAAACAACGAAGCAAAAGAAAATCATTTTATTCATGATCCGAGGTGAGGGATGTACACGAGTCACCCGTAGTTCAGTTCAATGTTGCTTTTGGTAAGTAGGACGCTACGAACGACCCCTGCATAAAGCGTGATATAATCTGTGACAGCTTGCACGGCGCTGGCGACACTGATACTGAAGACCATCCTACAACGCTCTCAAGCGTACGTGCAGGCAGCCCAGCGTGCCGCGGCAGCAAGCTCCAATGCCACCAATGACGGCCAAGCCGAACGTATGGCTTTCCGGGTTTCTCAGCATGGCCCACTCCCGTCCATGTCAGGTGTGTCGCCTACTGGTAGCCACAAAAAGCCAGTGGCCGGGGGAGAACTCTGCTGTGGTACATGCCAAGCAGGGATTTGAGCAGCGTATCGATGTCGGCACGCAGACGAATATCCGGTATCGGGGAAGAAAAAGGGTATGGCGAGACTCATTCGAGCCGAGGCGCAGCACGGGGCCTATGACACGGGAGCGGAAGAAAGAGGATGAAGGGAAAATGGGAAGGATGAAAGGGTAGCACCGCACTTACCCGCGTCATCGTCGTCATCCAATTCGTCGTCGGCTCCCCATACGCCACCAGCCACCACTTGTGGTGTGGCGGCGTCTGAGTCCTGCTGCTAACGATGCGAACGAAGCGTGGTATGCTTCCGTCATCCTGAGAAAGGCACAGCCATCTATTGTTGCGTCAACTCATCGCAGGTGCTGGTCGCCGGCAGCGCCTCAGGACCACGTCGGAACCAAATATCATTGCAGTGTGCTGAGAACCTCGGGGCCCTTTTGGGACAGGAGAGATGGCCTTCGCTTGGTGGACAATGAGGGCAGTTGACTCGGGGCGACGCTGGCCCAGAGTGGTGCCTGCTTCCGGCAAAAGCCGAGTCTGAGTTATTTTAGCCCCCACACTTTGCGGCAGTGCTCTGAACTTGTCGCACGTCACATGATGGCTGCGGCAAAAGCCGAGTCGGGACCCAAAAAAGACAAATCTGACTCGGGCTCAACTTGAACAGCGATTCAACAAACACTTTGGTACATGGTAAACTAACACTCTATCCCTCCGTTGGTCAAAAATGAGGGTGCAAAGGCAGAAATCCCGAAAGATCAAGTGTACAGTTAACGAAGCCGTGCGAAACCCAAACTGACGTTCAAGTTGTACAGTGTTAGGACCTCGAACAAGTCTCTTCTCTTCTCCTAAGGCTAGCCTGTCTGAGCTCTCGCATTTGAGTCTCGGTTGCTTTACCGTGCAGAGTTCTCAACAAATGTAACTGGTCGGCCCCAATCTGTCTGTCTTCACGGCGCGGGAAGAGCGCTCAGACTGCTCAGCCTCTAGCTGCATATTACTCAGGGTATTACTTTTCTTGCTGCATCAAGGCGAAACTCAGGGTCGAACTTTGGAACCGTAACTGATGCATGCCAATGCGGTAATGACAACAGACACGAACCGTTGCCACCGCAGCAGCGCCTTCTGGTGTCTCTAGTGTTTTGCAATGTCACGCGTTATGCTATGCCACATTCCTGTTATGCCAAATCGAATCCGAGTCCACCAGAGCCATTACGCCTTATCGTGCTTCTCTTAATAAACCGAATTACCAGGCCACGTTGAACAATTGCCATGTGTCCGCGCCTATATATGGCGCCCACCAGTTATAAATACGCTGTAACTGCACGTTTGCGAGGCGTGTCGCTCTTCTCTTTCCCCATTACCCACGACTACCATCTCGCCTCAATTCCTCACTTCTCCATTATGTCTCACACTCACCCTACTTCCTCATCGTCTAACTTCCGACTCATTTTCGACAATGCCGTGAAAGAGTATAAAAAGCGCACGAAGAACGATCTTCTCAAGCACCCGCTCGCTGAAAGGCTCAATGCCTGCGATTCGGCTGACAGTATTCTGACCGTGCTTCAAGAGCTGGTTCAGGAACTGAATCAGTCTCAACGCAGCAATACGAAATGGCTGGACCCAACTGTGAACGTCCTTCTTACGTTCTCAGAGATGCTTGGAGAAGGTGTCGGCTCGGTATGTTTCAGAACATGAAATTGTCCGGGGTTTACCCCCTCATCATGATATTCATTTGACAGGTATTCTCGCCTGCAAAGGTCATCTTTATTGGGTTTGGTGTCCTTCTTTCAGTGTGTCGCCTTCTTAATACCATCGTGCGGTCCATCATAATACGAACAATTCTTAGACAACTAAGGACGTTCGCGCGGACCAAGACACTCTCTTTGAGATATTCGAGCGCATAGAAGCATTTTTCCGACGTCTGGACATATACACTGAAGTGGCGCCAGATCAAGGAATGGTAGACACGATCTCAGCAATAATGGTTGAGGTCCTCAACATTCTCGCCATCACTACAAAATCAAACAAGGTCGAATTAGTAAGTCATTGCCGTAACGAATAAAGTTACGTTGATAGAACCATTCTCAGAAAAATATCTAAAGAAACTAATCAAGAAACTGACTGGAAATAACGAGATCGAGGATGCGCTGAAGAGACTGGACAGACTGACGCAAGAGGAGGTTCGAATGGTCTCTGCGCAACTCTGAAAGTTACGAATACTATCGACAACAGACTCGAGGAAATTGCGGATGACATGCTTGGCGTCGACAATAGAGTGGCCGGTATCGGTGACCAAGTTCATGGGTGGACGATAAGGTAACGGCGGTAATGGATGGTGCGCAATACATCTTCTATCTATTGTCGTAGAAATCTCTAACCCATAAGCGCGCCCAGAGGGAAAAGAGGCCAGGGAAGTCATCCAACAAGCAGCTGACGGTGTAGATCGGATCGACGTTCGTTGTTCTTGAAGCGCATTCGTGCTGGACATGCAGGCTCAATCATCCTAACAGGTGATCAGTTACGACAGAATCTTCGTAGATGGCTCTCACCACAAGATCCATCTACGAATCATAATATCGCCTGCAACGCCCATTATAAGGGAACGGCGAACTGGTTTTTTCGAGGGAAGGACGTACAAGGAATGGAAGTCAACAGCTCGAGTCGCTACTCTGGATTCATGGGAAACGTGCGCCCCTGTCCATTCGCCGCCTGACGCCACCAATAACATCCCTTATTTGTAGCTGGCTCCGGCAAGAGCATACTTTGGTTCGTAGAGCCTTTCCCGTTTTTGTCGAAGATAATTAAGTCGCTGTCTTTCTCCAGTTCGACAATCATCGAAGATGTGAAAACCATGTGCAATGCCGGTCAAGCCTGGATCGCATATTTTATTTCGATTTCCGAGACATCAACAAACAACACTGGCGTGACCTAATCCTTCCTTCTCACCAGCTTTCCACACAATCGTATCTGTTGTGATATTCTATCACGTCTTTATTCCGGTCATGGCAACGGCGCGCAACAGCCCAATGATGACGCTCTGAACGGTGCCTGATAGAGATGCTCACAGTCCGAGATCGCCATCCGATCTACCTAATAATGGACGCCCTTGATGAATGTCCGACACCTCCGAGGTTCCATCACCTCGCAATCGGATACTTCAGCTGTTGAAGGAACTCGCCGGCCTTCAGATTCCAAACCTTCGAATTTGTGTCACAAGTCGCCCAGAATTCGACATACGAGATTTCCTTGAACCTCTGACTTACCACCGAATCTCCCTCCATGATCAAAGCGGACAAAAGCAAGATATTGTCGATTATGTTAGGTCCGTTGTTTACTCGGACTCGGAACCGTATATGCGGAGATGGAAGAAGGAGGATAAGGAATTTGTCATCGAGACGCTGTCTGAACGAGCTGACGGGATGTAAGTGAATTGTTTTACATTCGTAATACCCGTGCAAATCGTCGGACAGGTTTCGGTGGATCTTCTGTCAGTTGGAAGTCCTACGTCAATGTCTTCCACCAAGTGTCCGACCAACGCTTAAGGAATTGCCTGAATCGTTGGACATGACATACGAGCGTATACTGAAGGAAATCAAGAAGCCGAATAAGCGCCTCGCTCAACGGGTTTTACAATGCCTGGTCGTCGCCGTCCGGCCACTTAGTGTCGAGGAGCTTGCGGAAGTCCTCGCAGTCGACTTCGATGATGCGGAAGGGATCCCGAGATTGAAACCGGATTGGCGGTGGGAGGAACAAGAAATGGCTCTTCTGTCAGCGTGTTCAAGTCTCATTGCAATTGTCCAAGTTGGTGATTCCCCGGTCGTGCAATTCTCGCATTTTTCGGTCAAGGAATTCCTGACCTCGCCTCGCCTTACTGCTGCAAGTGGAGAAGTCTCATATTATCATATCGATTTGGAGCCTGCTCATACGATCCTGGCGGAAGCTTGCCTAGGTGTTTTACTGCAAGTACAAGATGGCGTTGAACGGTCTACACCCGAGGACCATCCGCTGGCTCGATACGCTGCCGAGCACTGGGCGACTCATGCGCAATTTGGGAGGTGTCGTCGCGTTTACACAAAGGGATGGAATATCTCTTCGACGCGAACAAACCACACTTTAACGCGTGGCTCACACTATACGATATAGACACCTTCCCAACAGTGATGCAACCTTTTCCGTGTTTGCACTACCGGCAAATCCCCCGCGGCCCCCTATATTACGCAGCACTCTGTGGATTCCACGATCTCGTAGAGCACCTCATTATTAAACATCCACAGGATGTGAATGCTGATGGGGGCTACTGTGTGCGACCGCTCGTGCAGCATTGGCAGGAGATCACTTCCAGACGGCAGATTTACTCCGTCGTAACGGCGCAGACCTGGATGTCCGGGGCTGGAAGGGAGAAATCCATTGCATGCCGCAGCCTATTCTGGAAATTTGAAGGTGGTCCGGATATTAATCGAGTACGATCCCGCCTACATCAATGCTAGGGATGAGGACGGGCAGACGCCGTTAATTGGGCATCAATAGGTCGTAATTTCAAAGGCGGTTCTATCCTTCGATTACTGCTAGAGCATGGTGCAGTATAAATGTGCAGGATCAGACGGCTGGACCCCGTTGCACTCGGCCTCGATTCTGGGGGCGCTGGAGGTTGTGCGCCTGCTGCTCGAACACGGTGCTGATGTAGAGGCGAAGAAGAATGACGGCAAGACCGCATTGCAGGTTGCGGCTGACAAGGACATGACGAAGTCGTGAAATTACTGCGAGAACATGGAGCCAAGTAGAAACACCTTGTAGCTTTTAGTACTTCGTATACGTATCCAATTCATGTCGACAATAGAAATACAAGTACTATCGCATCGTGTCATTTCTTCAAGTTCTCGTTCACTCATTGTAATGCCATCGTATCTGGGCAATATGCACGCATAGCTGGCTAGCTACTCATCTACTGCTCATAACTAATTGCGATGGGAGTCAATTGTGAAACTCGAAACAGAAACGTTCAGTTTCGGAACGGAGTAGAGTGAGATCGACCCTGGGGAGTAGAGCCAACTTCAAGTTAGTAACCGGTTATGCGTATCCTATGCGGTCTTCCATTTTTCTCAGGTTTCGAGTCCTACGAAGCGCGCGCGATTTAAGTCATAAGGTAGTGCGGCGGATTCGGTTGGCATTATATCGTGCTTGAAGTGCTTCTGGAGCACGGAGGGTTTGTTCTAGTCGGAAGGGAGACAGAGAGCCAAGTGTGAGGGACGTGAAGGAGGGTCTTCGACCATCAGTAGTGAGTTACTGGCCCTGGTCAGTGTGGTAGATGCATACAGACGGTTTCAATCCCACTCATCGAAACAAGGAAGCGAAAGGAAATCGCATTTTATTCATGATATGAACACGAGTTATCTGTAGTTCAGAAGGGAATGTATGCAACGGCACCACCCAGTCAACCCGAGCAGTCCAACCTCCAGGCGCGTCCGAATCAGGGAACTTTGCAGCTCCGGATAATTTCGGTTCAGCAAACACATAACTTGTAACGGCACCGCCCAGTACGAGTACGAGACGACCCACTCGACCAAAATGTAAACAGGGAGAGGAACCTCTGAAGAGGTACGTATGCGAGGAAGAGGATTAAAAATATGTAAAATAGTAGGCGCGTTTTGTAGGACGGGCCGCGCAGGAGTTCGAGGTGCAAGTCGGGCTTAGTGGGTGAATCGGAACTTTGGAGATGTCGCGATAGCGGCACGCAAGTGGGCATGCGGTGTCTGGGAAGAAGAAAAAAGGGCCGGCAAGAGTCCTCCGATCGCAGACGTTTTCGTAGTTTCGTAGCAACGGGACCATATACGGGAGCAGAAGAAAAGTGAAGAATGGCGAGGGGGCAACGAGACTACTGCTTACCCTTCTATCTATCCCTGCCCCCCAACAACCACTGACACCACCTGCACCAGTGCCGCCTGTGGCGGAGGCGGCGGCATTCGAATCCTGCGTGTTGACGATGCGAATGGAACGTGGTGTCGCTGGTGTGGGTTTCCGTCCTCCTGAGAAAGGAGAACGCGTCTATCGTTGTTGATCTTCGATGGCGTTGGCAACCCCTCCTCCCAGTGCTCCAAACATCATTGCCGTGCTGAGAGAGTGGAGAGTTGAACCTGGAGCGGGATGTGCGAAGCGCTTGGGAAGCCAGGACTCAGGAGGGAATGCCCTCGCTTGAGGTGGAGACGCGAGACTGTTAGCTTGGGGCTACACCGACAAACGGGGAATCTCGACGTCGACATGCTCAGGGCTACTCATTCGTTGACCGGGGAGTCGGGGACATCATGCTCATGGTCGTCGTCGCTATTGTTGTCGTCGCCGTCGTCTTCGTCTTGTTGTCTGCGTGGATCGGCGGTAGGGTATGAGTTATTAGAGGACGGGGATGATCGTGCCATGATTAGGGGGTTTCACGTTGCGGTTTTTTGGCCGTTTTTTGAGTGGCTTTTTGAGCGGTTTTCATCAAAGTTTCGAATTTCATATTTGCTAAAAACACACCAAAAAACGGCCAAAAAACCGGTGCAGCGTGAAACCCCCCCCTCAACCATCTCGGTTTTTACGCTAGAGTGTGATAAGTATATTTATCAAATATATAAGTTGGGTGATCTAGCGTGAGAAACTCAGTCAACGGGGCGCAAAATGTGCCAGTGTGACTGGTCATCGTCTTCCTCCTCGTCCCTGCTGCCTCTGCCTGCTCATTTATGTTTTACCCTCCCTCCACTCCCACAAAACTCCTGTCTATCTGCCAGAGCTGACAACATTGCAGTTCCTGCACACTGGTGGGTGCCACTCACCCGGCACCAGCACGCGTTACCTTGACAAGCCGAGGACCAGTCAACACTTCCGGGCCCAACACGACGGAGTTCTCCCGCCAACCCACACAGCTCGCAGGCTCCCTGTGTCCCAGCCGGACCAGAAAGCGCTTAGCACTTTGCCCACACTACTTTGTTTCTGTTTTCCTTTTATTTCATTGTGCAATGTACATAGATACACCGCAAAGTACTACTAGTAGCCTACTTAACACAATAGTGAGATATCCAAGTGATAATCAAAGATATGTCGATTGTGTGCCGCAATCTCTTCTCCCACCATGCTCTGTCAGATGCCGTGCAGCCTGCTCAATTGTATGACTTGCTATTGATTGGCTTCATGCACGCTTGCAATAATATTCTTATTTAAGTTCTTATTTTTGTTATTACAGTAATGATAACATAGTTGAATGATGACAAACCCGAGGGTCGAGGCAAAAAACGGCCAAAAAGCGATGTAAAAGCAGCCCCCGAGCTCCTTTCACATCTCAAAAAACCGTCCTCGTTTTTTGGGAAACCGGGAGTTACATTAGTTGCCGGCTTCAAAAAACGTCCTAAAAACCCGACCGAAAACCACTCAAAAAACCACCAAAAAACCGCAACGTGAAACCCCCTAATGTAACTCCCGGTTCCCAAAAAATGAGGTCGGGTTTTGAGATGTGAAAGGAGCTCCGGCGGGGCTGCTTTACATCGCTTTTGGCCGTTTTTTTGCCTCGACCTGAAAGCAAGAAAGGAAAGACTATAATACGTAATACGTAGAAACGGGGGCGTGTGGCTGCTGCATGGTGGCGTTTGAGTTGGTAAGTGTTGTCCAAGGAGGCGAGTCAAGAGGCGTAAGAGAAAGGAAAGTTGAAGAGGAGAGGCGACGAGAGGGGAAGGAATGTGAATGGAACGCGTATCTCGTCTTGTGCCGCAGCTTGAGGGATGTCTTGTTGTCGAGCGCGAGGCGGTGAAGGAAAACACGAGATAAGAAAAAAAAATAGAAAGAGGAACAAGAGGAGAAAGAAAAATCAACACGAACATGTGAGGACAGGCACTCAAACACGGAAGTTCGTCTCGTTCCGAACGACGACTCAGAGTGTGGAACGGCACGCATCGGAGCGGTCTGTGCGAGCGCAGCTAGACTGCCTACGTTACAACCGTAATCACCGTTACAATTTCCGTGCCAAGGGTAGATCAACTTGGCACGGATATTATAACGGGGTTCATACGTCAGAGGAGATGCGAAGGTTCTGCCTTGGCATGAAGTCTCCTCCCTTCTTCAAGGTATGATACATCGGGATGGCCACGAGAAGATCCGCGTCATCTACTTTGAATGAGGCATCCAAGGCACGTATAATAGCTATCATCAGAGGTTATTAACAAAGACGTCGGGCGGTGACTTTTGACATGACTACGTACCATTTGTTGAGGCAGTTGAGATGGGTTAGTGTCGTCCAGGATGTGCTTGAACATGATCACTAAACACAGAACATGGTAAGAGAGGTGCTGTATGTCAGAAGAGCGATGGACGTACTGTTTTCGATTGTATCTAGCCAGAATCCCTTCTTTACCATATCCCTACGACCTTTTCTCTCCATCGGGCTCAACACTAGCTTCGAATCCGTCTCTATCGGCAAGGCGCTCTATGACTCCTGGACCTTCCAAAAGGGCTTCCTGAACAGTTAGCCAAACAAAACGCAAGGAATATTGAATTTTATCATCATCATCATCACCATCATCTTGACAGACAAGACGTTCAAACGTTCAAGAGTTTCGCACATGAAACCGTGATACTTTCATCCGGAAAGCCAGACCTGGTCTGCCTTGATGTAAAAGTGCCAGTGGGACTCGGGATGGATTCGCATGATGGTCTGGCTCGTCAACCAGCATGGGTGACTCGCTGGACATGCTAGATATCGACGTATACGAATGAGTGCCAGCCGAGAGCTCGAATGTGTGAGGGAAGAAGAGCTGCCAGCGGCCTGAATGAGCCGTCCAGGTGTCCGTACGTACGCGTCGGTTCTCTCTTGCCTGGATCGCTGGACTCGGAGCAGTCGGCCGAGGTGATATGCACTTATATCGATTTCCTCCTTCTCTTCCAGTTCAGCTTTGTACTATGATCCCTCTCTTGTCTTTCTACTCCCAGCCACATGCGCGCTTTGTGCTCTCGACAGATTCATTCGTTTGCCCTATATTTACGCCTCTCCCTTACTCCGCCATCTTTCGAGCATCATTAGACTTCGACTTCGACGACCATGCGTACCCAACTTCGTACACAAGTTAGGATATCATTTCGGATATTACGCATATATATCACGGGCCGCGGCGCTGCGCGTCGTCTTCGAGAAGACGCTTCCTCATTCATATTTTTTTCATGTTCGTTTTCACATCCGAGTCATGGCCTCAGAAAAGGCTGATAGTCGTAGTTGCTTTCATGTATATATGTAAGCCAGCGTCCGACCACCAAAAATGAGCAGCATAATTTCCCATCTTTCTCGTGTGCCAGCCGAGTGCCAGCCGTCTCAGGACGCTTTTCCATGTCTCTCCTTCCTCTTTTGAGACTTTCTTCCGACTGCCTAGCGAAGGGCTACGCCGATCCGAGTCACCGACCCGTCGTGCGTATTTCTTAATCGCCTCTACGCTGACGATCTCCCTTCCCCTGTTAAGGTCCCCTTACTGTATCTCCGTTCACTCGGACTCACAAGCGCGCTACTCCGCCGCGCTACACTTGATGCGACAAGAATCCGGCTCATCGGCCATTATCGATCGACTGGTCGACCAAACGACTCGATACGACCACTTGTGACGATGGAGACATGGATCATGTGGATAGAAACAAGGAATCGAAAGCTCGGGCCAAGAATGACGTTGAAATTAATCGTGGTGAGCTCAAGATCAACAGAAAAGGCGGAGGATAGATGTCTCATTCGAAGGCGGACAGGTAAACAAGTAGCCATTGGCCCGCTGGTGCTGGAAAGTTCCAAAGTCCTGTCTGTCACAAATGATATTCTGTACATGATATCGTACGAGCCATAGAATGAAAGACATCGTGCGCGCTTATCAGCCATTCCCACATGGGTGTCAACATGAGGCATCCGTGCGACAACGGAGCAGGTCCTATACAGTAACCAGTTGCCGTACTTGCCTCTTACCCCCATCACCTGCACTCCCGTATGTCTCACGCCAACCCACAACCTCCTTATCGCCAAATTTCCAGTTAATTTTCAACAATGCCTTGGACACCTACAGAAAACGTACCAAAAACGATCTCTTAACCCATCCACTTGTCCTCCAGCTCGAGAACTGTACCTCTTCCAGCGCCGTTCTTGCCTCATTCATCAGCAACTCCAGGGACTCCAGACAGACGACGATAGGCTAACACGATGGCTCGACCCAACCGTGAGAGTCTTGCAAGCCTTTTCGGAAACTCTTGGAGAGGGTGTTAGCCTGGTATGTCTCAGGAAATGAATCCATATGAGATCCACTCTTTTATATCCATTTCCCAGGCATTCTCTCCCGCGAAAGCGATCTTTGCAGGAGTCGGTGTTCTTCTCTCAGTGAGTATCCGTCGTTGAACGGATTTCGTGCGGGCAATTCTAATAATACCCTCTCAGGCTGCTATGGATGTTTGTGCAAGCCAGGACACTCTGGTCGACATATTCGAGCGGATGGAATCATTCTTCCAACGTCTTGAAATCTACACTAGGGTTTCACCGCCCCCTGAAATGATAGATATTATTGTGAGGATTATGGTGGAGGTGATTTCTATTCTCGGGATGGCTACGAAGGAGATGAAACAAGGCCGTATGAGTAAGTAATTCCTGTACAGCTGAGTCGCTGTTGATTAACAAACTTGTTAGAGAAATACGTGAAGAAGCTGATTGGAAAGACTGATATAGAAGATGCACTGAAGAGGCTGGACAAGCTAACAAATGAAGAGGTCGAATGGTAACTGCACAAGTTCTGGAGGCCACACATGCGGTCGATGATCGAGTGGGACGTGTCGGGGATGGGGTACTCGATGTCAGCAATATGGTGGCCGGCGTCGATGACAGGGTAGCCCGTGTCGACGAAAAAGTGGCTGGCATCGACGACATGGTAGCCCGTGTCGACGAGAGAGTGGCCGGTGTTGATGACTATGTAAAGGCCATTGACGACCAGGTCGCGGTCGTCATTGATGGTGCGCAACTGTCTCTCATCAGTCAACAAGATAATATATTTATATTTAATGTGTTTAGAGGGAAAAGAGACAAGGGTAGCCATACAACGAGTGGCAGACGACATGGATCAAGTGAAACGTTCGTGATTTTCCTTATGAATTGACATTGGTGTGCAGGCTCAATCGTCCTCACAGGGAATCAATTACGACAGGACCTTCGCAATTGGCTCTCTCCGTCCGATCCCTCTATTAACCACAACATTGCATGTGTGCCCATCGCAAGCAAAGAGCCGAGTGGTTTTTCCAAGGAAGTATCTTCACCAAATGGAAATCCGATGGTTCGCTTTTGTGGCTCCACGGAAAACGTACGTTCTCCTTATATTTCCAGCCCGATGGCCGCTGATAGCCACCTCCTGCAGCGGGCTCCGGAAAGAGCGTACTCTGGTTTGTTGTTATCAAATACTGTCAACCTTAAGCTTAAGTTACTTACGCCCGGGCTAGCTCCACCATAATTCAAGACGTTATTGCCCTACGTGCCGATGATTGGTTCCATGGCCTACTTTTATTTCGATTTTAGGGACATCGACAAGCAAAACCGTCGTGACTTGCTCCTTCTCTCCTTACTCAGCTTTCCGATCAGTCCATCGTCATTGTGACATACTCAATGCCTCTATCGTAAACACGGAAGCGGCGCACAGAAGCCCAGTGAAGACGAATTGATACAATGCCTCAAGGATATGCTCACACTCCCTGATCAACAACCTGTTTACCTTATCATTGACGCCATCGATGAATGTCCTGATACATCTGGATGCCATCTCCACGGGAACAAGTCCTCGACGTCGTGAAGGAGCTCGTCGAGCTTTCCTCGCCAAATCTTCGTCTATGTGTAACGAGTCGCCCGGAGATTGATATCCGCGTGCTCTCGAACCTTTAACATCCCTCCGAGTATCCCTTCATGACAAAGTGGACAAAAGCAAGATATTGTCGACTATGTGACGTCTGTCGTCGTCGGATGCAAAGATGCGTCGATGGCGAGACGAAGACAAGAATTTAGTCATCGAGACCCTTTCTGAGAGGCAGATGGCATGTAAGCACATTACCATTGAAGTGGAGTATTCATGATATTCACCGGTCCGAGCAGGTTCCGTTGGGCGTTCTGCCAACTAGAAGCGCTACGACACTGCTTATCGCCGAGAGTGCGGCATATGCTTGAAGAATTGCCGGAGACGCTGGACGAGACATACGAGCGGATTTTGAGGAACATTAATAAGGCGAACCGAGATCTGGCTCATCGGCTGCTGCAGTGCCTCACGGTAGCGTTCGTCCTCTACGTGTTGCAGAGCTGGCGGAGGTCCTCGCTGTCGACTTCGGGACGGCCTCCGGTGGGGAACGTCAAAATGAACACGGATTGGCGATGGGAAGATCAAGAAGAAGCGGTTCTATCGACATGCTCGAGCTTGATTTCCGTCGTGGATGAACAGCAGACGTTCTATCGATACGCTCGGCTCGATTTCCGTCCTCAGTGAACAAGCAGACGTTATATCGACACGCTCGGGCTCGATTTCCGTCGTCAGTGAACAAGCAGACGTTCCATCGACACGCTCGAGCTTGATTCCCTTCGTGGACGAACATGGCGGTCAAGTGGTACAGTTCTCACACTTCTCTGTGAAAGAGTTCCTTACCTCCTCACGAATTGGCGGCTCAAGCGCAGACGTATCACGCTTTCACATTTTCCTTGAACCGGCACACACGATCCTTGCCAAAGCTGTCTGGGCGTACTGATGCGGTTGGGTGAACTTGTGGATGAGGACAACGTCGAGGACAAATTCCCTCTTGCTCGATACGCTGCTGAACATTGGGTGGACCATGCTCGATTCGAGAACGTATCGTCGCACATACGAAAAGGGATGGAAGATCTCTTTGATCCCGATAAACCATATTTCGCGGCTTTGCTGCGGGTCCACGACATTGATACCGATCCCTTTGGCACGTCGGCCGACTTGGCCCTTCGTTGGTTTGCCGATTTCACCATCAAGAAATCAAACACGGCAACCCCATTATACTATGTAGCGCTCTGCGGGTTTCATGACCTAGCAGAACAACTGATTATCAAGCGCCCACAACAAGTAAGCGCCACTGGCGGTTACTACGTGTCGCCACTGGGGGCTGCACTGAGTCGTGGGCATCTCAAGATAGCACAGTTGCTCTACGACCGCGGTGCCGACGTAGATGTCCAGGGCCGTGACAACTGCACCCCACTGTATAGTGCGGCATGGTCCGGACATCTTGAAATTGTTCAATGGCTGCTCAGTCGCGGTGCGAATTCAACTGCCCGGGATGAAGACCCGGCTGGACCCCGCTGCATGCGGCGACCGATATTGAACACGTCGAGATCTCCGTTATTACTCCAGTACAAGGCCGACATCGACGCCACGATAACGAAGGCGAGACTCCACTACATGTAGCCGTGAAATATGGGCGCGTCAAATTAGCTCGGTTTTGCTCGAACACGGTGCCGATGTGAATGCCCGGACAACAGCCGCAATACGCCATTGCATTTTGCATCAATGGGAGGCCCCTCGAGATCGCACGCCTGCTTGTCGAGCATGGTGCGAAGATAGATGCAGAGGACGATGAGGGCAGACCGCATTTCAGGTGCGTCTGAGAGAGGACATGACGATTTCGTAAGTTCCTGTCGGACCGTGGCTCCAAATGAAGAAACTTATTTACTGCAGTATCGTTTCGTTGACTTCAGTCTTCATGAAAACTCTACCGTCTGTAGTAGGAAACCCAATTTTTGCTGTAAAATCTTTTAAATTCAAATTACAATATTACACAGCGTCGTAGTTACCGTTATGCCTGTCGTACTGTAGTATTCTGATCTCGCGTTCGTGGTCGGCCCGCAGTTCCCGCACTTGGGCATAGTCGTCCAAAATGACATTCGCAACAGTGCACGCAAATCAGAACAAACAAACAAACAAAAATGTGTGATAGTCAAATTATGAGACAGAAAAATGAAACGATTAATAAATGAAGAACCCAAAGGAGAGTAGCGAGAAGAGAGCAGACAAGGAATGGATGATGGGTGGATGGATGGATTGGATGGTATGGATTTCGTGCGCAAGGTATCCACAGCAATGG
>WTXE01000557.1:0-14539 GCA_022496225.1 Russula aff. rugulosa BPL654 | reverse complement strand
TCCTCAGGAGCCACCACCAAGACTGAGTGGTCAGTTCAAGTTGTGGGAAGACGCACTCGATGACGCAGAAGGAAAGCTCAGCCTCGGAGAAGACACAAGGGCATGTGCCAAGGCCAAGAGGCCATATGGGGAAACTTGGAGAGAGCGGGTTAGAAATGTGAGGATGGTTACTGATACCCCGTTTGGGACCGTCGGACTCACTACTTCTTAGTTCCCCTTGCTGGAAACCGGTGACCTGGCTGACGAACCCCGTCTCTGGCAACGTGCCCACATGGTTCTTGCCTTCCTAATCAACTTCTATATCCACTCTCAACCTCCGAGTGGCTCTCCCACCCCTCTCCACGTCCCTGAATGTCTAGCCGTTCCCATAGTCAACGTCTCCCGAGTGCTGGGTATTGCCCCGGTGGTGACTTTCGCGGACACGGTTCTATGGAACGCAAAACCAGCAGATCCGCGACTACCCATGTCCGCCAGCAACATTTCTTTGGCACACACATTTTCCACTACAAGTGCGGAGAGCAATTTCCATATAGTGTCGGCAAAGGCAGAGCTTCGTGGAGTGGAAATTTTGCGCATCATTGAAGATTATGCGCAATTACCCGACTACGCGGACATCCACGCTGTCTCCAAGACAGCAAAGGATCTCAGGCGACTGGCGACCGTAGTTCAAGACTTGACTGACATCCTTCAGAACGTAAAGGATTCCGTCGATCCGTATAGCTTCTACTGGGAAGTAAGGCCGTGGTTCCGTGGAAGCGAGTGCGGCACACCCAAATGGATATACGACGGCGTTCCGGATTCAGACTCCTTGGACCTTGCCGGACCCTCAGCTGGCCAGAGCACCGTCATGCACGCAATAGATGTTTTCCTGGACGTCGACCACGAGCAGCGCCAAAAGAGAACTCCAGCCCCTTCAGAGGAGAACAAGAAGGCAGACCGGGGCTTCATGGAACGCATGAGACGTTACATGCCTGGGAACCATCATGCCTATCTCAAGGATCTCGCGGCGCTACCCGTTCCTGTCCGATCACTGGCCAAAACTTCCCCATTGCTACGGGAATCGTACGATCTCGCTGTCCTCGCCCTAAAAAAATTCAGGGATGCACACATGCGGATCGTATGCCTTTATATCATATCGATGGCAGGCACGACGCCACCCGGTACCCCTGAGGAGGCACTAGAACGACAAGGAACGCAGGGTGAAGGCCGTGCGAAAGGCACAGGGGGTAGTAATGTGGCATCGCTCCTCAAAGCAGGTCGGGATGCAACGGACCGCTCTATGGTGGGAAGGAGGTAACCGTGGGAATATAATAATTTACATAAGAAATAATAATAGCTTAGTAATACACGCGTTATGCGTTATGTCACAGTCGCGTCGCGCGGGTCGCGCGTTAATCAATTCACTGTTTACCTCTCTCACACATCATGAGCACCGATCTCACTCTCTCAGGGGGCATCTGCCAAAGACTTCACGCGGGTGACAGTAAGACGAGTCTATTTGGAGTACAAAACCGACTCTGCAGTTTCTTTCCATCAAAAAGGTCGTCCCTGGTGCTAACCCCGGACCCAACAACCCGAATGCCACAACTGACAGATATAGGATCATCATTTCTGACGGTCTAAACTTCCTGCAAGCCATGTTGGCTACGCAGCTGAATTACCTGGTCGAGGAGGATCGCATCGGCAAGAACACCATCGCTCTTGTTGAGAACATGTCCTGTCAGACCATAACGGACAAGCGGTCTGTCTCTCGATTATCGCCTTGTGTTTCAGAGATCTCATAGCAACAACAGGCTTGTGATTCTTCTGGCCCTCAGGGTCCTACAGAGAGACGCACAAAAGGTTGGCGACCCAGCCCCGTTAAACGTCTCGCCGCAACAACAACCAAGAGTAGAAGATGTATCAGCTCCCAGCGCGCCTGCACCTGCGGTCTCTTCGGCTACAACTCAGCCGCAAAGCCGACAAGCTGGGAACCGTGCAAACCCCGTTTATCCCATAGCCGCTCTCACGCCGTACCAAAACAATTGGCGTATCAAGGCTCGCGTGGTGCAAAAGAGCGACATCAGGCACTACTCCAACCAGAGGGGGGAAGGACGATTCTTCAGCGTGACTTTAATGGATGATTCGGGGGAGATCAAGGGTACTGCTTGGAACGCAGTGGTGGATGACCTATTCGAAAAGCTCCAAGAAAACCAGGTTTACTTCTTCTCTAAAGCCCGCGTCAATCTTGCAAAAAAGAAGTTTTCCACAGTGTCAAACGATTATGAGCTGAGTCTCGACCGCGGCACGGAAATAGAAGAGGTAAGGTCCCCGCTACAGCCCCCTCGGTTAGAAGCTAAGGGGAATGCAGTGTCATGATGTCGATGTTCCCGTCATTCGATATAACTTCGTAAATCTCTCGGGCTTGCCAGATCTCCAGAAAGAAGCTATCTGTGGTGTGCCTCTTACCTTTTATCGAATTGTCTCGCGGCTTACCTGTGGATGGCAGATGTCATTGGAATCGTGAAAGAAATAGGGGATTTGGCCGAGATCACCACAAGAAACAATAAAACGGTTCGTCCTTCCTAAATATTTCAACGGTCACATCGTTACAGATGCTGGGTTTACAGACGCAAAAGCGCGACCTCGTCGTGGTGGACAGCACAGAGTTCTCGGTCCGACTCACTTTATGGGGAAAGCAAGCGGAGCAATTCAGCACCCCGATTGACTCTGTCATTGCGTGCAAAGGCGTTCGGGTTGGCGATTTCAATGGCAAGTGGCTTCCCGAGATCGCAAACTTTCCTAATTCTGCTCTTCACTAGGAGTGTCTTTGTCCCTTCTCAGTTCCGGATCATTGGTTATTAGCCCTGACGTTCCAGAAGCGCACTCTTTGAAAGGGTGGTATATGGATGGGGGCTCCCATATGTCTTTCAAGTCACATACTCAGGCTGGGTTGTCGTCTGCGCCAGGCGGGCCGTCAATCGCAACGAGATGCGAACAATTAACGAGATTAAGGATGCCCAACTTGGCATGTCCGACAAGACCGACTACTTCTCGATGCGTGCCACCGTCATGCATATCAAGACGGATAATATCGTCTATCCTGCCTGTCCCACGCCACAATGTAACAAGAAAGTGATAGAGTCGCATGATGGTTGGAGATGTGAGAAGTGTGACCGCAGTCATGAAATGCCAGAGTATCGGTCAGTGCATCTTGCTCCGCATTTATTTATCTATCTTGTGATACGAAGAACTTGTTTGGCAGGTACATCGTTGCGATGGCCGTCGCTGACGCCACTGATCAGTTATGGTTGAGTGGCTTCAACGATGTAGGGAATGCCCTGTTTGGAATAAGCGGCAATGAACTCCATAACCTTCGGGTAACTTAATTCCTTCGCAACACATGGGAGAGATATTGAATTTTCCGTAGGAATCGGATGATACCAAGGCCAATCAGGTCGTTCAAAAGGCGATATGCAACGTGTATAACTTTACCTGTAGGGCCTCCCAACAGACGTTCAATGTAAGAGAATCCATCCCATACCTCTGCCAAGAAAAAATCTTAATGTTACATCGTTTACAGGACCAAAACCGCGTTCGATATGGTATTCAGAAGATGCAACCCCTTGATTTCCTTGCCGAGTGCCAAGCTCTTTATGCTTACATTTCGCAGATTCGTTCGCGCCGAGCATAGTAGTAAACGATGGCTTAGACCCGATCGATCATTCCGCTACTTGTTAATCATCATTCATGAATCTGTATACCATGTGTAGTATCGCATGCTTTTTAGTGATCGGCAGTAGTGAACATGCTATTGTGCCTTATAAAAAGTTTGGTATATGGAGCAAACGGTATCATACAACACCACCGGCGCAGTCGGTAAGTAAATTAGTACATCATGGTGGGTCCAGGGGGAAATGGTACAGCCGCCTCAAGATCTGCCAAGCGACCCCAAGGCCATGTTCAACAACCTCTAAAGCCTGTTCCCTCGTGAAAGGTAACTCAAGCCGGATGGGCCATAAAAGTAAAGGGCGTTCAAAGGGGAGGAGCGCATCGTGCTCGCCATGCACCGACGTGTCGCCGCCCGATGGTGGCTTCGGACGTGGGTCACGTTTGGGTGAGCGTGGCGAGGTGACGTCGATCATAGTAACGGATGCTGGCGCGTTCCCGTTCCGCTCCAACGGCACATCGGAGTCCTGAGTCTCGGGATCCGCACTAGTGGCGGTGGAACCCGTGGGGTGGTGAGTACTCACTACGGTGGCCGTAACGGTAGTAACCGAGGGTACATTATTATGGTTTGAATTTGTCCAGTTCGGTCCGCCGGGAGGAGGACCGTACCGATCTAACGAGGTACGAAGTCGCCCCAAATCTTGATGTATTCCGAGGAGGAGGATGAGGAAAACGAGTGAGAGGAGAGCTGGAGCTGCGTATGCTGTTGCTCGGAGGAGGAAAGTAGATGATGAAGATTGGGGCGACGATGAGGATGAGGATGGTGACCAGGGTGGCGCTTCTTTCCCTCGCGGACGAGTTTGAGGGACGATGTGCGCGCGGATTTGAGAGTAGAAAAATTCGCGTAGTCCGAATTGTCGTAGTTCGTGGTGATCGCCACATGACTGTTGATGTTCCAAGTTCGAATGCACGGATACTATTTCGAAGCCTATATGAGAATAATAAGAATGGGTAAGATGTTCCTTGGCGCAAAGAATTGCTCTACGACGTACCAGAGGGAGTCGCAATATCGACTTGGAGTCGACCGACGGGAATACTAAAAGAAGGGAGGATGATGTCCAGACCAGAACCAGCTGTTGTTGCCCACTCCTTGCCCTTGCCCTTCTTTCTTCGTGGGTCATTATTGTGCTCGTTGACAATATACGTGATCTCTACATTTCCGCAGCTCGAGGATCCCGTGCGCACGCGCACCCAAGTTTCCCACTCTTTTCCGCTCATCTGTTCAAATACGAGAGCAGAACCTGTGGATGGCTCCCTCATTGCGATTGAAGTCGTCTCGAATTTGACAGGCACGCCATCCAAGCTGGCGGCCACGATCTGCACGTGGACGGGCCCTGCTGAACCTTTCTCCGTGCTCTGGGGTGAGGAAACGTGCCCCAACCCAAAGTCCAGCCATTCGTTGTCCGCGTCTGAGGGTGCAGGCAGCTTTATACATGCGGCGTATGCTCGTGGTATAGAATCACCTCCCGTGGATAGAGGTGTGACTGTCGCGTGGACGTACGGGAGCATGAGCGGACCGTCCCGAACCGGCTTCAACGCCTTCTCCCGCAAGGCGGAGGATGATGCGGCGCGATGTAGGCTCGGTGTGCGCTGGTATTCTGTCGGGCGACTGATGCTGTCGCGTCGCGTGGGGGATTGAATAGAGACTGGGGTGCGGGGAAGTTGGACCCGGAGCGGGCGGAGAGAGACAAAGCCACCGCGTGAGCTAACTCGAGTGCGTGCGCCACGTACTAATTCAACCTTCCGCGCCTTCGGATCTGATGATGAACACACTTCGACAACATCTGTTGGAGAATCGATATTGTTGCGAACAGCCGTTTCGATCTGTTCGGTGTCCGCCGCAAGGATGCGAAAGCGCGGGAGCGAAACCAGTAGCCCTTTCGATTTATCATCGGCATCAGATGTGTGGGGAGACTCGTCACCCTCCGGGGTTCTTGGTGTGACAAGTACTATGCCCTTGATTGAAAATGTGAAAACATTCTTGTTTGGAGGGAGCAAGTCGTTGATATTTAGGTGCAGCGTGATGGGTAAGGACGGGAGAGGCGCGTCTGATTCTGACTGCACGGCAGAGGAGGCCCTAGTAGGCTCCCTGGTATCGTTCTCCGTTGTTGTATAGAAAACTGACGATAATCCGACCTCTGAGCCCGGTGTCGTTGGTGAGCTCTCGAAGGAATATTCGGGAACGTTTTGGGGTGGCAGCGGAGCTCGGAGCAGCGAGGAGGTTGAAGAGATGGAGCTATGCCTAGACGAAGTATGTCCATTGGGCGTCGCAGGGGTGGGTAGGTGTGAGATGGTCATGGTCGGCATGTCGAAGGACGTTTGTTTTTCGGTATGCGGTTGTTCTGCGCCATCTATCTCATGTCCTGTATAACCAGCCCCGCCGAGAACGTCCCAGCCAGAGTCACTGCCTTTCGCCCAACTCACTTCACATCCTGTCGCCTCAAGTCCAACGTCCATCCCGAGGAGGGTAGCGACGCCCGGATACCATATTCCTTGGCAGGTCCCTTTGTAGTCCAAGTGTACCAGCACACCTTCCTTGCCAGTTGTTCTATCACGACCCCGTCCCGAGATGGTGCACGACATCTCCCCGCGCACATCTGTGACCCCGACGCGTCGGCGGCCTGCGCGAGTTCCATTTTCGATGCTCCGTACTGGAGCTGCCCAGCGCACACGGATACGCTCGGTACTAGGAAATGTGCCTTGAATGCCAAACCCATCGGAGAATCCTGTTGCACTTGCAGAGTCGCTGCTTTCGTCGTCAGCGAAGTGCTGATATTGATATGGGGAACGCCGAGGATTTGCAACGCGTGTTACATGTGGGTCTGCGGTCATGTCCCACGCAGGGAAGTCGGATTCACCTTCACCGGAAGATAGTGATTGGAAGGACGAGGTGGACGACTCTGGGGGGAAAATGCGTAACTTGAGGGTGTTGGAGAGGCAACGAGGCGTAGGTATAGAGAGCTTTTGGACATGGAAAGCGACTTAGCACCGACATTGGAACACTGGAATAAGACGTACCAGCCAAGGAGCGCGCTGAGGGTGTGTCATGTAGGGCACCATCATACTGATCCCGGCCATGAAAAGAATAACGTTCTTTTCGCTGATTGATGCCCTCCTCCCCCTTAATTTCGTCGGCAAAGGTGTATAGTCTGCGCCATTCTCAAACCTACTACTGCCTAGCTTGGATAGAGGCGGCAATTCACTAGGTAACACAAACGAAACTTGGTATCCACTAACGAGGATATGGCCTGTGTACTTCTCTTCTAAAAGTGGGACGTCCGCGTCGCTAGACGTTGAAGGCGAGGAAACAAAGCGAGACGATGCGTTGGACCGATGATCGAAGAGCGTGAGATAGGAATGAGGTGAACGAGCAGGGAGGTTCAGAGAACGAGCTGCGTTGTGGAGAAGTGGAGAAGCTTCCGATGAGAAGTTATAAGGAACAGAAGACTGGTCCAGAGGGTGTACTTCTGACTCGATTATCTTTACGTTTTCCTCTGCGGGATGCGTTAGCAGTGGGCCACGATTGACAAAGATGGTGCCAACCTTTGAAGAGCGGAATCGCGCTCCCAGGAACAATGTTGTCCACAGGAAGAGCGAGCTTCATGGCAAAGATACATCAGATGCGCGGGTGTGGTACTCAGAGGACGACAGACCTTCATATACATCTTAATAGGAACACTTTCAGCTCTCTTAGCATTTCCTTCAACTGTCAGGCGAGTAACAACATTGAGCCGTTGAGTTTGAGGACCAACAGTGCTTGGAGTTGCTACTGAGAGTGGGGGGCTAGTAGTTCGTGAATGTCGCGGCGTATACGACGTGGTTGACATGTTGGTCATAACTGACGCGCGAGAAGGGTGGAGGGGAGGAGAAAAGGAGAAATCTGCGAGCGTGTCAGGTCGTGTTGGGTGTATGAGGTAGGTTGTGGGAGGAGAGAAGAGAGAGTGGTGGAGAGAATATAGGCCGAGGAAGATAAACAAGTAGTGTACAGGTCCGATACGCGTCGACCGTGCTGATTCGGTCCCGTTCGAAACAAAAAAGGAAAGTGAAGCCACAGACGCGTGTTCTCCAGATCGACATCCGTCACACGTTCTACCACTCTCTTATTATCCCCAGTCATCTGCCTACCGTAAAATCGGTGTAGCCATAAACCCCCGTGGAATCGACGCAATCCTCCACTTCCGAGTCCGATGGTTCACGATTTCCTGAGCTCCGACCGGACATATACTTTTCTCAACTGACGACAAGTTGAATGCAAGTTCCAATTTTGGGAGGGAAAGAAACGCGTCCAGTGAGATGTCTGATGCATCTTTAACCAGTAAGCAACCAAAGCAGTTACTGTATTGACTTCAAATGAATGACTCGACTTTTCCTTTTTCGGAAAAGTTGCCTGTGGAGGCTCATCGATGCGCTCATCCACGGAAACGACATGCCATTCTGTGTATTGTACACCAAATTTCCGATGACACTACAACTTAATTGGACATCAAAATCGCTTCAGACACCGTCAACCATGATATCTGTATCTTGTTCACCCGATCCATCCATATCCAGATGCTCATAGAACTGCAGTTCATCCTGATTCCTGAAGACCATGAGAACCTGTCAACTCAGCCGTATTCATACAGTCTCTGACTGTGAAATCAGATGACGAGCAAGCGTCCAAATATACCATTAAAAAAACCTTCGCCAGGGCCAGCTGACGATGCCAAAGGACTAGTCTGCTTGCGGCATTTCAGGTGTGACTGTTGTGGCGAAGGTGATGAGGTGGATGGAGGAGCCGCTGGCGCACAAACTGCCAGTAGGCTTTCTGTCCTTGAATATGACTGACCTGAACAAGGGGCGCAGGAGCACCTGCAATGTGACGCCACAATCGTCTCTTCACTACACCACTTTGTTTGTACTCGTCGCGTATATTGAGCTTGGTTTCAGCCAACATAACGATGGCTTCGTTTCGAAGGCGTCTGCGCAATTTCGTGAGTATTTGACCGAAGAGGTTAAAAAGTCGCTTGACAGAAGCAGAATGGGCACAGATAGCGAGAATTCGGCATGCAAGTGTCCGCCAGGGTGTTCGGGGCTGGCCAACCTCGAACAGGATCCTTTGGACCTGGCACCCACACTGTAGATTAAGAAAGTCATTTGTAAATGAATACATGAGGTATAATCAGATGCACGCAAGTGGTCTCAATAGCTTGTTGATTATGAATGGAGGCCTGCATAACAGCTGTAACTTCGCCTTCGCCTTAGACATCATACATCTGCTGCAATACAGGCAGAGAAGCATCTTGTACACCACACTTTATGTTTATCACCTAAAAATCCGTCAGGAGACCCTGCAGCAACACCTGGATGATCCACGAAGAGTCCTCGGGATGGCGGAGCCATTCCAGGAAGTTGATGGGGTTCAATTGAGTTATCATACAGTACAACGGGCCGTGACAACAGTACACAGTAGTCACGCAGCCATTGACTGACACAACGCTGGATAAACGATAGGCTTAAGTTAAGAAATGTTGGAGATTAGGGGTGTTCACAGTAGACCTCCAGCAGCTGCTTAAGCTGCTTAAGCCGCTGTCGCTGAAGGTTGCGTGACAGCTGACAAATCATTTGCTGTGGTCAGCAAGCGTTGGTCAGCAATGACTCAGCATCCCATCCCACCAGCAAACACCGTTGAGGAAAACGTGCGTTGGATGTGTAATCTGTCACATGGTCTAGAGAGCCTGATTGAAGCATCAGAATATAAGGTGCAATTGAGGCTGGTTGAACCTGAGACTGGGTAGCTCAGTAGTTATAGCACCTGGCATATACTAGGGACAGTGAGAGGGCCTGGGTTCGAATCCCAGGATAATTACTTTGTATTTCAATAGCCGTAAGTCTGTGGAGTTTCCCAGAGTCACCTGATTTAGATTTTTTTTTCAAATGGCGCATCGCGCGACTGTGTGACAAAGTGTGACCTCAGCGAAACCTTCAGCGACAGCGGCTTTTTTTTTTTTTTTTTTTTTTTTTTTTTTTGGAAAGCGTTTTATTTGGCAGTTTCGAACTTAACTACCTAAATAAGTGCTAAGTAGCAGGTGAAATTATATCAGCCATTACTTGGCGCGCTGAAGCCGGGCCTAGGCCCAGAGGAGGAGAAAATGCTTTTACGCACACCCCTTGGTATTTGGGGTAGTGTGGGACTCAGGTCGTGTTCCTGATTGCCGGTAGGTCACGCTCTAATACCCACTAAAACCTCACGGTTTTGGAACGAGTTTTCATTGGTAGTGTTCCATTTTGTTTTAGGATATTTTCCATGTATTTTTAGCCTGGATTGGTAGTATTTTATCTACTGTACTAGTGCATATATAGTTAATGGGGGCAAGTGTCAGTCAGGCTGGTTGTGTTGTGTTGGGGCGTTGGAGCGTTGGACGTTGGAGCGTTGGAGGTACCCTATCAGTTATTTATTTATTTAGTTGACAGATAGGTTTGATTAGGTTTATGTTTGTTTTCTCTTTCACTTTTCGCTACTATGAATCGTTATTTATTTTCCTTAGCCAACTTGCCCTTGCAGTTTGGCAGGCCAGGTGAGTGGCCTGTTTCCTTATGGGGGCAGGGCGAGTGGGCACGCACAGGGTTTACAGTAGCGGGGTAGGGGCTTATTGCGGTCATGCTCGTGTTATTATATTTTATGTAAGTCATATTTTAGTGCAGTGGTCGAAAATTTTGTCTTTTCTGTAGCGATAATTTGATTTATTTTAATTTTCCTTAGCCATCTCACCCTTACGATTTGGCAGGCCCGGTGACAGACCTGTTTCCTTAAGGGGGCAAGGAGAGTTGGCACGCGCAGGGATACTGTAGTGGAGTGTCTCAGTGGTTCGGTTGTCAGCGCTTGTAGGTTGGAGTTTAAATATGTGCCACAGCGCGTTCGTAATGGAGATGGTGGTTGGGGACTGGTTGGGGCTTGTGTTCGTTGAATGAGTGGAGTGGGTGGAGGTACTTAAAATTGACGGGTTGCGGACGGTGACGCGTGACGTGTCATGACTTGGTTCTGTTCTCAGGAGATTCCGTTCACTGGGGTACATGTTGTGCTTCCTGGCCCTGGTGTGGTGCGCGGATACGGTGGTAGCTCGTACTCATCCTGACCGATAATATTTGTAAACCATGTTTATGTTCATTTCAGTGGGTATTTGTGGGTGTGACGGTGTGTCTAGGTGTACGTAGTGGGGACGGGTGTGGTGGTACGGTATCCCTCCTTGCCCTGCGAGGGAAAACCGCTCATGGCGGTGGTTACTGTTCAAGGAGCCCCCTCGTGTCTTGTTTCTGAATCAGAAATTTTCGTTGCTGTGATTCGGTCACATGATGTAGGTTGCTCGTTTACATTCTCAGTACTAGTACTGTAGAGCGGCGCGGGTGGACGACTATGGATGGGTCGAGACCTTCTATGGGCGGTTCAGATCATGCGCGAGTGGTGTTTGCGGGCACGGGTTCTTGGGGTGGGAGAGTGTATTTTGTAAGATGTAGTAAAGGTTGCAGAGGGGCGTGGCTGTCGTCCAAGATGAAGTTTGCGTGCGTGTATGTTAAAGGTTGGGACTTGAGGCCTGAGGTGCTAGCTGCCGATGTCCGTGTTCCAGTGTTGGGTAATTGGCAGTAACCTGTTGTGATTTCATAGGAGGGGATTGTGGTGTGTCGCGTTTGAGGACTGTATTCATCTTCGGGTTCTTCCTGGGCACCTACTACTCGCCGTGATGGTGGTAGGAGCCGGTTTGGTGGTTGGAGCATAACAGTAGCTTGCGTTGCAGTCATCGTGGTTGTGTGGTACAGCGAATGTTCAACGTTCAATGTTCAGTGCTTCAGCTTCAGCGCTCAGCGCGCTCAGCCCTGGCATAATTTTGGTCCGTACAAGCAGTAGCACATACTTATGCATGTTATTGATAACATCCGTAAAGTCGGGTTTATGTCTTCATAAACATGATTTCATTACAGTAAGAGGGGGTTTACATTTCAGAAATTATGTCCATTGAGTTACTGTGCAGTCGGTATCTAGGTTGGGCGGCGGCTGTGGGGTGGGTGTCGATACTAGTCTAGTATTCCTATATGGACGTTGTTTTCTTTTGACGGGCGATACGTTAGTGGTGTCGATAATTTTATTACATAAGGCTTGTCAGGCTACATTCATGTGTCAGTCGTTTTGATTTTGATGCCAGTGGAGGAGTTTCGTCGCTGAGAAGCGGTGGTTTGTTGGGTGGTGGACCGGTGGTGACTCGTACAACCTAGGCCAATTCAGGGAGATGGCAGTCGGCACTTGACCTTCTTTGAGTGGTTGTTCGTGCATATTTAGGTATTTTTTGAGGGGGTGCGTCACTGCTCAAGGTTTCGAGTTGAGGCGAGCATCATTGGTATATTAACGAGCGCAGCGACTCGGTGACTCGGAGCGGTCATCTGGCTAAGGGTGATGGGCCTGGACAAACAAATACAAATTTTCCGTGCAAAAACTGGCAGTGAATGGCAGTGAATTTCTTAATCGCCGTATATTGCTCGCATCTCCTCATCTTTTCTTACGACACCTCAAGGTTGTGTAGAGAATCCTCAATGCTATTGGAATATCACAAAATGGAAATTTCTGTCTATATCACAGCTTAAAAAAGGTGATCGACTTCCCGGTCACGGTGGTGCATAGATCCAGCGGCCTGACGGGTTGGCGAGTCGAAAAACGTGCATGGGCTGGGATTCAGAGTATATGCGTGTCCTTTTCGCCTGAACTGACATTTGTAGCATCATCTCAGCATAAATAAATTGATAAGTCGCACTACAGTATTCAGATAACAAAGCGAGTATATAGTGCTAATGGCGGTCCGTAATGTTAGGTGGGCTGTTGCGTTGAGGCTGTTGGGGCATTGACGTGGCTGAGAAGCACATTCGGAACATTTAAGATGTTCAAACGTTCAAGAGGGTGATAAGTCACAGTGTAGCACTTCTAGGACTCTCGTAATTGTAATTGTGACTTGGCCAGCGATTAGTTTGTGGGTTGGTTGCGCGTGGCATATACTTGGCCTTTTCGGCCTCCAGTTGAGGGGTAGCATGTCGGCATCGGTGATCGAGGGTGCATTATATAATTTTATTGTATTTTTTTGGGGGGGTGACGGTGGTGGGGGCGGGTTGGTGGTTGGGGGTGTGTCGGGTGGGGTGGAGAGATCTTGCATAGGGGAATCGGGTTGGCGGGTGGTTTTCTTAATTTGCGTAGGAATAAGTTTGGTGGGTTTGTGGGCTTGTGGCTGGTACTGTAGAGTTGTTAGGATTCGTACATGTTTATACAGTTATACTGTGACTCATTTCGGTTGTGCGGTGTGCATGTCGGGTTTCCCGGCTGATTTAACGTTGATCTATTGTGGAGGTTCTTGGTTCCATCTAGTTGGCAGTGTCTGTGGGCGGGTTTCTGGCTCGCGTTCAGCGTTGTTGGTCCTGTTGGAGGTTTCCTGGGGTGTCTCGTATACTTTTTTCAGTTGTCGTGCTTGGTTGGTTTCGTAGTCTGCCGGTGGTTGGTGTTTGTGTGGGACGCCGTTAGCTTATCTGTGACAAAGGTGTAGCTGTGTCTGGGTCGGTTCTGGTCATTTTCGTAGTAAGGGGGGGGGGGGTCCACTTGGCACTTAGATGGCTGCGGCGGTTGTGCAATTCACTCAAGCTATTGGGTCATCTGCCATTTTATTAGTGTGGTATAGGTGGTTACAGTGATTTCTATTGGTGTAGGTTGCGTGGGTTGGTATGTTTTTAGGGAGGTCGTGGTGTTCGAGGTTCTTTACGAACCCTCCTAGCCCAGGCAGAGCCGTGGGAAAAACCGACCTGGTAGTGGTAGCGGTTCAAGGAGCCCCCGAGCAGCTGCTTAGGTCTACTGTGAACACCCCTATTGTTGTACGGTGATATGTGCTGGCCGATGCAGCGGCTTGAAGCTTGAAGCTAGCTTGAAAGCTACTCGTTGCCAACTCCGATTGGCATGCGCAAGACTAACCAGTCTATTTTTTCGGGGAAATGAGCACCCTTAACGACTAGTTGATGCGTGTTTTTTTTTGTAGTCTTATCTCCGTCATCGAATGGTTCGGGCTCTGAGTGATGAGCGCTGAGGCGCTGAGGGTCAGTTTCGAGCTTGCGAGCCTATTCATCGAGATGGTCTTTTAAATTGCCATGGTTACGGACTCAGAGACGGAAATGACTCAGCATCATGCGAGTGATGCTCATGGAATGACGTGTTTGTCGCCTTTGATTCGAAATCCGAGAACGGTACGGGCCATGCCCGAATCCCCATCATCCGCGGCGAAATACCGCGCTGTCGTTACTGTACGCGTTCAATTGTTTTTTTCTTTTTGTAGTGCAAGAAACGGATGCTGACACGCACTATGCTGACCAGCTGATCTGGAATCGAGATCTGAATATCTGAATAATTGACTCAGGCACCCACTTTGACGGTCTCACCTTGAAGGTCCTCAGATTCGCCGAGCCCCGCGCTCGCCATATTGTACCATTGTTATGTTATCCCGTGCAATCCCTCGTTCATTCATCCCCCCCATCACCACCTTCCTGAAACGCCCCACCATGTCCTCTGCCGGCCCCGTTGATGCCAGCATACTTGATGATGTTCAATACTGGCGTCGCCAGATTTCCCCCAAAGCACCGCCCTACTGGGTCTTTACCAAACCAATACAGAAGTCCCAGCAAGATGACCGCGAGTACAGGCTGATCCGTCTTGACAATGGATTACAAGCTATGTTGGTGCACGATGCGAAAGCCGACAAGGCAGCGGCCAGCTTGGATGTCGCCGTTGGCCATTTAAATGATCCGGTGAGTACTCCCTTCCTCTTTCCTACCA
>WTXE01000556.1:0-14568 GCA_022496225.1 Russula aff. rugulosa BPL654 | reverse complement strand
GGCTACCATCGCTTGTTCGTTAGGGTATGGCTCTAAACGGCCAAGTTTCTCCCCGTTCTTTTGTGCGGCGTATGCCAACGCTCCGGCCGCGGCCCCAGCGAAACCCGCATGGAAACCGAACGCCGCGATGCGCCTACCATTCACGTCATTCAAAAATTCCAAGTCGTACAGAGTTCCACCTCCTCGGTGGAAGCGGGCCAGAACTGATGACCAGCCTGCTTGCTGTTTGTAGCAATGTGCGAACTGCACATGGATGTGGGAAAGGGGAGCATCAGAGACAGTCAGCTCCTTCAATCCAATGATGGGTATATTAGTCGGGGCTCTGGGCCAAGAGTCGTTCTCGACGAGCTCGCATCCGACCCTGATTACCTGAGTTAACACGGTTCGCAAAAGTTTCAATCTGAGCGAGCGTACGCTTGATATTCCGAGTCGTCGAAGATCCTCTGCTGGTCCCGCTCGACGTAAATCTTGAAACCCGCTTCAATGAGCTTGCGGGCCGTGGTGGGGGTGAGAGCTGCTCGACGCTCGAATTGCTTCTTCTCACAACGTAGCCAGAAGCACTTGTCCGACATGATGAACAGTCGAGACTGGTGCTACAAAACAAACAAAAAAATTGTGGGTTCCAATCGCGATCGCGATTTTAGATTTTACACTGATTATGTAATATATCTGGATGACTTTGATCACTCGCCCCGGACCGTTTTGGCCGCTCACTCCTGCGTGTTTTCAATGCCTGTTCCTCCTTCTTTCTCTTCCTTCCCACCCTCCTTCAGTTCTTTTCCGGACCTAGGAGATAGCTCCAGGAAAGGTTCAGAGACCGCAGCCTCTAGTGCACCTCCTGCGCAACAGCGAGATTTCAAAGACGAAAGCAAACAGAGCGATCGCAAGAAGAGGAAACGTGACAGACGAGACAAAAGTTCTAATTTGGGTCAGATCCCTTCCAATAAACACAGAAGCGGAAGTCATAGTTCGCAAGGCCACGGTCAAGTCTTTCGTGATGATGAAAGAATAAAGGCCGAGGAGGACTCTGCGCGTAGAGCAGGACAACAGATGATTCACAACTCGTCTTCTTCTCGGATAAGAAAGGTGACCCTTTGAATACACAATACGGAGGGATATACTCCAAGGATATACCAAAATATCACTTAGCCGGATGTGAGTAGTGTTGGCGTAATTTCATGACTACTAATAATGCAAAAGCGGGCAGGAAAGTCCTCGGGCTGACATCAGCTTGGACAATTGTGCGTCGTAGTAACCGAACCGTAGAAGTTGGAGTTGGTGGACGCCGAAAGGTATGCTCTTGGTGCTGTTTATATACTGTCTTGTTTGCTAGAGTGGCAATTAGCTTCTAGGTATCAGTGATGCTGGATCACGAAATCTACTCAAGGCTACTCCAAGGCGTCTACTTGTAGCGTCAGCGGAGGCAAGTCGCAAATATCAGGAGATGGACGGCTTCATTCCCCTGCCTTCTGGTAGGCCGCGCCTTGTCGAACCAAAAGACTATAGGTCTATCGTTCCCTCAAAGGGTCATGTTTCTGAAAGCGATTCTTCGTCGGCCGAGGCGGTGTCACAGCGACGACGATGACGGCGATCATGACACAGTATTTTCTTCGAACCACGAGAAGATGAGGTCCCTCGAGGAGCAGCTCTCAGTAGATCCATCCTCTGTATCAACGTGGCTTTCCCTTCTTTCGCTCTCATTATCCCAAGTGCCCGCTGCATCCAAGAATTCTTCGAAAGTCCGCTCCGAAATCACACTCTCTATCCTCGGTCGTGCTTTACCAAGTCTTCCGGAGGGCTCTTCATCCCGTATCCGACTCCTGTATCTTCATGCAGGAGAAGAACTATGGACAAGTGAGAAGTTGGGGCAAGAGTGGGAAAAGGCATTGACTACAGGGGACATCGATATCTCCTTGGCATGGCTCGATTGGCGAATTCGAAACGGATCTCGTGGAGTAGATGGGATACTCGAGGCGGCCACTCGAGTACTTGCTTCTGCGGAGAGTGAGTTGGAAAGGCTGAGAGTCTTTTGGCGATTGACTTGTGCGTTACGTCAGGCGGGTATGTCAAAATTTGTTCGTTTTCGTTCGTGAGATTGCTAATACTTTTTCAGGATTTATCGAACGGTCCATGGCATTATTCCAAGCTCAAGCAGACATGTAATCCCAACCGTCATATCTATCGTATACATATGCTTACGCCAAATGCTTTCACAGCGCAGGTTTTAATAATCCGCCGGTGATCAGCCAGCTCCCATTTGAAGAACAGATGAACAATCTCGAGGAATATTGGGACTCGGAAGCTCCACGAATAGGCGAGCCCGGATCAGCAGGTTGGGCGGATTGGTACATAGCGGGAAAGCCAGAGCGGACGTTAAAACGCGCGCCAGCTAGTACAACATCAACTCCTCTGGCCATTGCTTCTTCACATTCGGATCCATATCAGCTCTGGGCGCAAACGGAAGTGCGGGCAGATGAAGTGATGAAACCACCGCTTCGGTCGACTGACCCCGATGCCGAACTGGACCCGTATGCAGCAATCTTATTCTCGGACATTCGACCATTCCTCTTCGAACTCACCTCAAAGCGCTCGAAGGGCTTGTTTCGGCTCATGTGGTTGTCTCATCTTGGTCTTCATGTCCCTGGCTTGGAGGCCTTGGCTGGAACCGATGACGATGATCGTTGGACACAAGTCCGCCTGGTTTCAAGATCATACATGGATGCAATCTTCCCATCCTCTACTGATACACAGAGCTCTGCACCAGAGTCGCATGCTGGGGTACTTGTCGGCAGAGAGAAACAGTACATGGACAGTTTTGGGCCAATTAAAACATGGAGCCATCGGTGTATTGGTCCACTTGAAGTTTCAGAGTTTCGGAACGGCAAAGCGCGGTGGGCTATGTGGACAAAAGAAGACACAACTGGAATTGACGTCGAATTCGTGAGGACAGCGTTTGACCAGTCTCGTATGGGAGACGATGACGTGGAGTGGGACCTACTGACGTTGGCTTTCGAGGCTGCTATCGACGTGAAAAGGCAAGCGTGTTTAGATTACCAGTCAATCTCGACTCACCGCATATACGCAGTGCTTTGAAGAAGTCGCGCCGTTTCCTTGCGTCGTTACCAGAGTCTCTCCCTCATTGGGCCGCTCATGCAAGACTAGAGCGTCTAAGAGGGCGCCTTGATGAAGCACGCAAGGTGTATCAGACTGTGCTCTCCTCGCCAGCATCTACTAGAAGCAGGCTTAGTGCAGGCCCACTCTGGTGGGACTGGGCCGAAATGGAGTGGTTGACCGATGACTCAGACGCCGCTATGAGAGTTGTACTTCGGGCCGCTGAAGTGGAGGGCCTTGGGATGGCTATCCTACGAGGCAGGCGCGCCCTTGAGGCTACGGCTCAGGAGATTCCCGAAACCTTGTGGAAAGTACGTGAGGCATGGATACGACTGGGTGTCCTGCTGGAGCTGTTGACGGGCCATTCATTACCATTATTTCTGACGGCGCCTCTCGAGGCCGGGTCCGTGGTCCAGGAGAGCATGGCAGTCGCTTCATTAGGGATGCTCTATCACCACATTTCTACTTTGAAGAGTCCAACACGTCCTGCTGTACTTCGTGAACGGTTGGAAAAAGGCGTGGAGCTCTTCCCTAACAACACCATCCTATTGGGTATGTTCCTGGAGATGCAAAAGGGCCAAGGGCTTTGGGGCCGCGTCCGGGAACTAGGAGATGTTAGCATCTCCTGTGACATGGTCTACGAAAAGGGCATTTCCAGGCGAGCTGTCGAGATTTGGTTGGGTGGGTGGGAGAAGGGTCGGTGGCTCTGGGAGGTTGAGCGGATCCGAGGGAGTTTGATCGCGGCCATTGCAAGTGAACGGTGTGTGTCCCCGGTGTAATGTGAATTACTAATCCGAGACTTCTTTGTTACCAGCACACGAGGAAGCCCAGTTCTCTGGCGACTACTATTGGAGCTGGAGATACGGACGGGTGAACTAGAGAGGGCAAAAAGTGTTCTATTACAAGCCATTGGAGAGTGTCCCCTGGTTAAAGGTGCGTAGGCGTATTCTACATGACAACGCTACTGTGACTGAGCATACATTGAAGATATTTACTTGCAAGCGTTCGATCGCCTCCGCCCAGCCTTCTCCGTACATGAATTGAGGAGCTTATGGGAGACAATGGTCGAGAGGGGATTGCGGATACGGAAAGGGCTGGAGGAGGTTATTGAGGGGTGGGATGAAGAGAAGGCGTCGCGTGCGGAGGATGAGGGACGCGATGGTGAACTAGATGAAATCGAGTACGATGCACGGGAGCTCGCGCGACTAAAGCCTTATTGAGTCAAGTGCTTTTTTGTTTGTCATGTGTGACGCGTGTGTAGACCCTGACGCTGTCACGGATAGGGGGAAAAGACCAATATATGCTGATGACCGCCAGAGCGGGACTATATACTGTACATCACGTGCTACGAGCAGATCACATGGCGTCGTGACTGCCACAGGCATCTACACTCCTCCTCGACGCCATGGCGATGCGAGTGTAGGAATGAATACCGAATGACATACGAACGCGGGCGCCAGTGGCAGAGGTGTAAAGACGAAGACAACGAAGACAAACGAAGACAAACAGAGAGAGAAAGGAAGCATAGCGCTCCTCCTCAAGCAAAGAACGATGTAAAGGGAGAACGAACAGGGTACAAGTCTGGGTACGAGCGTCGAGAAGTAAGAAAGGAAACGCGAGCACCAATGGCAAAGATAGAAGATGTAGGTGTGGAAGATAACGAAGGAAGTGCCAATCCACGTGGGACGTGTAGAACGACTGAGTCGTGCGCCCACTCCTCCTCACGTCACGCGTGGGAACGGAGACCGAGATTGAAAAGCGGCTCCTCCTTAGGCAGAGAACATTGAGCGGCCGTCGAAGAGGTGGTGGACGAGAATTTGAGAGAGGATAAATAACGATTTGCAGAAGGGTTTGATGATGAATTAGAGACAGAGGTGTGGAGAGGTCGAGGGAGGAGAATTGGGAGAGGTAGGTGGAAAGGAGTTGCGTTGATGGAGGTGAGGGTATCGAGGAAAGGTCAAGGGACTGTGCGCTATACCAGCTGCGTGAGGGAGAGAAGGAAAAGGGTGGGAGAGATTGATAGATGGAGAAAGGGGGAAGTGAGGTGACAGTGTAACGGAACAAGAATGGTGATGATGATGAAAAAAAAAAGGTGGTGATGACGAAATTGAAGCTTGAAGGATGATGCGATGACGGGCAAACGATCGGAATATTGGTGGATGATGTAATGGAATGATAATGACAGAGTGACATGAAGGGGTGATGACGATGAAGGAAAAAAGATAGGGGTGACAGAAGGATGAAGTTAAGGAAAAGAAAAGAAGGACGAGGGGGTAGCAGAAGGTAAGAGAAAGAGGAAGACGTGCGACAAGTAGTCGAGAAGATGAGATGGTCGACATGATTCACATGAAGATGAGGTGCGACAAGTAGTCGAAAAGACGAGATTAAAAAGACGAGATTGAAATTGAACCTGGGGGGCCGGGGAGATATTGAAGTTCTATGACCGGTGAAGCCCAGGGAGACATTGAAATTGTGCCCGGGTAGGCCCGGAGTCACAATGACGAAGACGAGACGAGACAGTGCCCGGGTAGGCCCGGGACACGAAGACGAAGATGAGACGAGACAGTGCCTGGGTAGGCCCAGGACACAAAGACGAAGATGGGACGAGAAAGTGCCTGGGTAGGCCCGGGACACAAAGATGAAGATGAGACGAGACAGTGCCCGGGTAGGCCCGGGACATGAAGACGAAGATGAGACGAGACGAGATGATGTTGAAGAGACAAGGTGATGTTGAAGAGACAGGATGACGTTGAAGAGATGAGATGACGTTGAAGAGACGGGGATGACGTTGAATGAGACAAGATAATGTTGAAGAAACGGGATGATGATGGAAGAGATGAGATGATGTTGAAGAGAGGGGGATGACGTTGAAGAGACGAGACCATTTTGAAGAGATTCCGAAGAGTGGGGAGGTGATGGATGGCATCGAGACGACGAAAATGAAGTTGAAAAAAAAAGGGGATGATGAAGATAGACTGATAAGATAACGAGTGATTGCCCAGCGGGAAGGAATTACTGGGGTTGAGAGCTAGAATTGTTGTTGGTCATGGTAACAGGCAGTCAGGGAGTCGTGAAAAAGACGAGCGAGCAGCAGGCCCATAACCTGTATGACCCTGACGCTGTCACGGATAGGGGGAAAAGACCAATATATGCTGATGACCGCCAGAGCGGGACTATATACTGTACATCACGTGCTACGAGCAGATCACATGGCGTCGTGACTGCCACAGACATCTACAACATCATCCTGGAACATTCGACATGACACTATGAGGCGGTAACCAGGCGTTCAACACGCGTGACATCTCACAACACGTGTTATTGCCTCACGACGCCTCATCGGATTTGTAATAATTTAGTGATGCATAGGCGTTGTGACTCATCTGATCGGTGAGACCGTACTAACCTGATACATTCACCACCTTCGCCACCCATTCAAAAATTGTCTCACACAAGCGCTTCCCCACCCCTTCAAATTCAAATGGGATGGAAAATCCTGAGAAAAAAAGTCATCCCGGAGATGGTCTCGGAGTGATATAAACATGGTGTAAGTCGGTGACCGAGCGGCATGCTTCGTAGTAGACATCTAAACAGTGGCCTCTCGAAACCTCTCGAAACAGATACAACCAGAATGTCACAATATCAGGTGCCTCCCAGAGTCCCGGTTTTGTGGAAGACCAATAGAATGGACAAACGCTGGACAAAGTATAAGTACGTAAGTGCTTGTTCAAAGAAAGAAAAAATCGTTATCATCTAAGAATGACAGAATAACGACGTGCGTGGAAGACCACCGAGTTTTTCCATCTAGAATAAGCATTAATGCGATCTCCGGTTTCGATGCTTGAGCACTCTTTGTCAAGAGACTCTTCGGTTTGCTGAAGGCCCAGCGAAGGGACAAATTGGCTTCGTTAATCAACGCAACGAGAAATTTGTGCGTTTCCTGATGCAGGGCAACGGTACAATTATTTTCCAGGACTGTGAAAGGCACCTAACCATTATCCAAAGATCCCTATATTATATTAGGGTGTCGTTCACACGTCCTGTACCTTACGACGTGTCTTTGCTTCCACTCTCTGCTGCATCAATAGCTGTCGTCGTCTTTCGCAGTTCCTGGCCCTGGACCTCGAATATTTTATGGCGCCGGCGCAAGATCTACAGCTCGTTCCTGCGTGTACTAGGAAGGTTCCTGTGTCCAAGTACTTATGTTGCGAGCTGTGCATGCTTATTTGATACGCCACACTACATGGTATCAAATAATTCCATAACCGTGAGTTTTCTGAATCTTCCTCTCATTGAAATGGGAAATTATACAATTCCCCAGGCTGTTTTGGATATATGTCCGTCTCCACATGCAAAGTCAACCTTCACAGGATTTCCGGCGCCGTATGAGCGGTCAACACAGACACTCTCGTAATTTGAAACATCGATTTCTTTATTTTCAATCGTCTCCGACCTGGATTTTCAGATCTCTGCTCCCCCTTCTCTTGCCCTTCGTGGACAAGACCAAGAGAGTGTCATCACCAGTCGCTTCTTTCCAATCCATTCACCGCAGTAGTGATGACGGCACTTGGCGGCGTTAACGGGACTAACTGTAATGCGACGCAGTATCAGCAATCGCTACAGTCTGGTGACAGTCGCAGCCCCTCAATTACGTGTCTAACACACGGGGAGAGTATCGGCTTAGTTGTAAGCATCTAGCTTATCTGTCTCCGACTCTAAATTCATTTAATTCACAGTTTGCGGCCGAAGCGTCGTTCCTTAGTTGCATTTGTGTCACCACAATGATTATCTGGATTGGCGTACGTCCGACTTCAATTCATGTGTTTATCCTGTTTGACGACATTATGCAAAGCGGAACATACATTGGTATAAGAAGACGTTCCCAAACGGTAATTGGGAGTTGTTTCGGGGGCCTGCTGACATCTACATGGTCTGCCTGACAATGTTTATGCTGCCATTTGCTCGGCTCATTGAAATTTCACGATAGTTCTCGCTTTTTGCATTCGACATATTGCAAGCAACTGGCGGTATTCTCAATATTAGGTGGGCTCACAATGGGATCGTCACGACAGGGCCCTATTGCACAGCACAAGGCCTTGTCGCACAAATTGGTGAACTCGGAGTCGCCTGATCACCCTCGTACGTCTCCTCTCCCAATGTCTTTGCGTGTGAGACCCCGCTGATATGTAGCTTATCAGCTTCTCGCTATCCACACCTTCGTAGCAGCGGTGTTGCAAGCTGACTTAAAAGCGCGTCGCGTTGCCCTTGGCTTGGTCTGTCTCGCTTTCGTTTTCATCACGCTCTGGGTCGCCATCGGCGCAGGCATTCACAAGAATTATGAAACACCCACACCTGTGCGTAATTTATCTTTATTCCTTTCGTCAATGCTGACACTACTCGGGTCAGGATTGGTGCTGGATCAGCCCTCAGTTCCCGCGAGAACGCCTCGCTGGCGAAACCATCTGGATGTGGATCGCACTATTTGCTTCGGTAATACTATACGTTCCGCTATATTTCTGGGCGGAGGGTTACTGGGCGATCGACGATGATTACAGGTTTCTTTGGTGGAACGCTGATAAGAGGGTTGAATACTCACAGAGGCGGGCAGCGTTGGGAATGCTTCTGTAAGCCATCGCCTGTCGAGTCGTGAATTCCGCTCACAGCATATCGATTATCAAGTTACCCGCTGGCATACTCCCTCGTCATCCTCCCTCTTACCATAGCACGGTGTGTGCAATTTAGCCACCACAACGTACCGCCTGCGGTTACATTTGTCGTCGTCTCAATTTTCTACCTCTCCGGCGCCATCAACGTCGTCCTGTTCCTGATTACCAGACCACAACTCCTCCTCTTCCCTCGTCCTAGGGAACTCGACGGACAGGAGGAAATGGAACTGACTCAAGAATAGAGAGGTCCGGCAATTTTCTCCGACACGGAGACGTTCCAACGCAGTCCAGAGCTGACCTCAGCTGCGCTCGGAGATGGGAGCTCTGTCAATTCTAGGCCAATACCGGCCGACATCTGAGCAAGATGGACGCGGATCTGTAGCAGTTACTTTCTTTTCTTTTTCCCTGTATAACGCTATGCAAAGTACGGTTTACAAGTCCGTTGTCTCAATACCAATGAATTTTCAACTGTATATTTCTGGTAGCGGCGTAGTGTTTTCGTACAGATTCCTATCTCGACTTCCCACACTCGGCCAGAGAGGGCTCAAACTAGCACCGGGATTTTTTGCGTGACCATACAATATTTGATCCAATCGGTCGTACGTATTTTCAGGAAGGCTCGTCGCACCTATCGCTGATACATTACTCATTCAACAACTGTCTTGAAAATCCCTACCCCCCTAGGGATGGGATGGAAAATGAGAGGAAAAGAAGTGTTATCGCGTCGATCAGCATCCAACTCCGCCAAGTCTGTTTTCCCGTGGTGTGGTGGAAATGTGAAATTGTTTGAAGACCTCTATTATCTCCCCTACGCGTGCACGAGCGGATAACAGCGATTTCACTCGTCGATTGCGTGAGGTCGTACGTACTTCGAGGGGAAAGTTTCCGACGTCGTGAGCCTGTGTCTGGATTGTTATGAGACTTGAAACAGTTATTCGAATTTGTCAAGATGGAAAAGATGCTCATCCGTTCTCCGAGACGGCGAACAGCAATAGACTCTGTCTGTCGTGATCCATCGCTATCGATGAGGGAACATCACTGGAAGCCGCTCTCGGGATCATCGTGCTCTACTGAATAAAATTGAATCCTACCTGAAATACTTACCATCAACACGTACGAGGGAACCTCAAACAGTATTTATCCTGGATTCAAGTCAATGGATCCCGTCGTCCCACGAATCATAGACCCAACGAAACATTCAGACGGAATGTTTCGTTGGGTTTACGATTTGACGAACGACAGTGAGCTTTCATGGGTAAACGCGCTGAACAACGGAAAAAGCGTCCTGCACCGAAATACAGGTGGGTTTTCAGCATCCATGTATGCGAAAAACGATTGAACGAATGAACAGACGAGAATGAAAGACAGCAGAGAACCGCAAATCGAGACACCACAGAGACCACACTCACCTTATGCTCGAACATCATTTTCACAGATGACCAGACTCGGGTTTGAAATTTGAACCCAGGACCTCTTGGATACATTCTAGGTACTCTACCACTGAGCTATTGGTCCTTCTATGTGGGATGTCAGGTTGTTGTTGAACTGGAAGAGTGAACAGACGGAGGCGAGAATCAACAGGAAAAAAAAGATGATCGATAGTTGATCAATACAAATAGTCTAGGAAATACAGTAACCCCCCTGCCACCCCGCCAGCTCTCTGCTTCTGGTTTCGGGTTCCCGGAGTGGTTCCGGACATTTTTCGCGGTGTTCGTGTTCGATCACTGTTCTACGAAGCGGCAGAGCCCCCCATCATCGCAACTGCATGTTCCTGGCTTGTAGATCCTGGACCTCGGACCTCACGACCTCGGGAGTTTGTTGGCACCGCTACGGGCTCCAGAAGACGTTCTTCTATTGACTGGAGGTCTATCGCCGCACCACCGGCGGTGTCACGACAGGTTGATTGCTAGTACGCGCATTGCTTGTGGTGTTAACGATTACTTCCATACTTCCATACTAGTGAGCCTCCAGTGACCTTCCTCCGGAAATTATCCCTCGTCTTACACGGCGACTTCGCCAGTTACATCAAGGCGCCCATATGAATATGAAAGCAAGATCATTCCCCAGATTGTTACACTGATGTGTTTTATGTCACAATTTGGGGAAATGTAAGTTATTACATGTGGACGTCCCGCGCCGCTGTATGACCCACCAAAACTGCGCACGTAATGTACGGGCATAGTTACCAACTTTGTGATTGTGACCCCTGCTCACCCTTACCAGCGCATTACAGAGACAGTCCCGCTTACTCCGTCGAGTGCTGTCATCCCGCCGACTATAATCAGTCCATAGACCCTAGTGTTATCACCTCGATTCATGTTTAACACTTGGGGAGAGGATTGACTTATCTGTGAGTTCTGGCCCATCAGTCTTCGTCTCGGACACATCCGATACGCAGCTTACAGCCGAAGCATCGTTTATTAGTTCCATTTGTATTGTTGTCATATTTATCTGGATCGGCGTATTTTCGATTTCCATTCACGCATCTCTCCTGTCCGACGGAATATTGCATAGTGGAACATGAGGTAACTTAGTATAGGAAGACGTTTCCAAAGGGCGACTGGAAGTACTCCAGGGGTTGACAACGTGGTCTGCCAGATAGATTTCTGCTACGAGCTGCTTGGCTCATAGAATTTGCTCGATAGTTCTCGCTTTCGTATTCGACATTTCGCAAACAATTAATGGTCTCCTCAATATCAGGTGGGCTCACAACGGGATCGTCACGTCAGGGCACTATTGATTGGTGAAGTTGGAGTCGCCCTGATCACCCTCGCGTATCTCGTCTCACCTTTAATATTGTCTTTTGGTCTGAGACCCACCGATTGCATCTCGCCAGTGTCTCGTCGCCCACACTTTCGTAGCCGCCCTGTGGCAAGTTGGCCTGCACGCTCGTGGCATTGCCCTTGGCACGGTTTGCCTTGCTTGCGTTTTCATGACGCTCTGGGTTGCCGTCGGCGCGGGCATACACAAGAATTATGAAAGGCCTACACCTGTGCGCTTACTCAACCCGTTCATTTTCCACCCTATCCTCACTGCTGACACTCCTCGGGTCAGTATCGGTGCTGGATCAGTCCTAAGTACTCGGGCAAAGCTTTGGTGTATACATCTCGCTGTGGAATCGCACCGGCATTACTACACATCCGACTATATTTTTGGACGGAAAGTCGCTTGTCTGTCGATGATGAGAGCTGGCTCAGATTTCACTTATCAGACCCCGATCAGAGGTTGAATACGCACAGCGGCGAGCTGCATTGGGAATGCCTCTGTAAGCCGTCGCCCCTCGAGTTCTGAAAGCGGCTCACATATCATTAGATCATCAGTCACCCCCTCGTCCTTCCTCTCTCCGTACCACGATGTTTGAAGTACATTTAACACAACGTACCGTCTGCGGCTATTTTTTTGGTGTCACAATGTTCAACCTCTCCGGGGCTATCAGACAACATTTATTCTGGATTTCAGTCGCTGCCCCCCGTCGTTCATATCCATCGGAACGTTCAGATGGAATGTTCCGCTGGGTATACGATTTGACGAACAATAGTGAGCTTTCATGGCTAAATGTGCTGAATGAGTGAAGGGAGAATATTGAAAACACAAACAACAGTCAGTACAATTGCAAGTAAAGTCTCCACACTCACTGGTTTCCGGTTTCCAGGCATTTTTCGTTGACCTGCAGCGTTCGATGCGAGTACGAAGCGGCGGACTTTTTTTGAACTCCCCTTTCCCTTTCATTGCAACTGCATTTTCCCGGGCTGTGAATATGCGTGAATCCCAGTCCTCGGGCCTCGCCAGGTTCGCTTCAGGCTCTAGTCGATACCGTAAGATCTCCGCGCCACGGGTGTCCCAAACTGTGCATGGTTAATTGTTACGCGCGCAATTTGTACGCCACAAGACTGGGTAACGACTACCTTCATAATGGTGAGCTTCCTCCAAAGATTATACCCCTTCTTCCACGGCGACTTCAATGATTATATTAAGGCGCCTATGCGAGAGCAAAATGGGGCGTTACAATTCCCCAGGTTGTGATAGTTCTTGATCTATTTCACGTCAACATCCTAGGATCCCCCACGCCGCCATCATATGGCCGTCAGAACTGCCCTCTCGTAATGTACGGACGTAGATTCCTTTTATTTCCCATCGTTTTCGACTTTCTGATCCCACGCTCGCCCTTCCCTCACCCTTTGTGGACCGCGATAATAATCGCCCTTCTCTCCTTTCTAACTCACTCGCAGGGATACCAGTAGTCGGCGTGATGACGACACTCGACAGCGTAAACGGGACTGCCTGTAATATAGCGCAGTATCAGCAATCCCTACAGTCTTATTTGCTTTCTCCCCTTGTTGGAGATGAGGATTACCCCTCGATTTCATGTTTAACCGCCGGGGATAGGATTGGCTTGGCTGTGAGTATCTTATCCCATCAGTCATCACCTCCGTCTCGAACACATCCAATTTACAGTTAATAGCCGAAGCATCGTTCATTAGTTCCATAAGTGTTGTTGTCATGTTTTTCTGGATCGGCGTATGTTCGATTTCCTTTCATATATATCTCCTGTTTGACGAGATATTGCATAGTGGAACGTACGATGGTATAGGAAGACGTTTCCAAAGGGTGACTGGAAGTTGTTCCAGAGGCCGGCTGATATCTACGTGGTCTGCCTGACGCGTTTTCTGCTGCTATCTGTTCGGCTCATTGAATTTGGATGATAGTTCTCACTTTTCGTATTTGATATTGTGCAAGCAATTGGTGGTGCCCTCAATATCAGGTGGGCTCACAACGGGATCATCACGACTGGGGGCTATTGCACAGCACAAGGCATCACCCAACAGATTGGTGAAGCTGGAGTCGCCCAGATCACCCTCGTGCGTCTCGCCTTCATAATAATGACTTTCGGTCTGAGACCCATTGATGTGCATTTCGCCAGATTCTTGCCGTTCACACTTTCGTAGCCGCCCTGTGGCAAGTTGGCCTGCAAGCGCGTGGCGTTGCCCTTGGCATGGTTTGCCTTGTTTGTGTTTTCATTACGCTCTGTGTTGCCATCGGCGCAGGCATTCACATGGACTATATTGTACCTACAGTGCGTTTACTCAATCCCAATTTTTTTTCCACCCTTTTCCTCACTGCTGACACTACTCGGGTCAGTATTGGTGCTGGATCAATCCTGAGTACGGGGCATGCGCCTTGGTGGTGTATTCGTCTGGCTGTGGATCACACTATTTGCTTCGGCAATACTATACATCCCACTATATTTCTGGACTGAAGGTCGCTTGTCTGTCGATGAACGGAGCTGGTTCAGGTTTCACACTTCGGACCCCGATCTGAAAGTTGACTAGTTGACTACTCACAGCGGCGAGCTGCATTGGGAATGATTCTGTAAGCCGTCACCTCGAGTTGTGAAAGCAGCTCACAGATCATTAAATCATCAGTCACCCTCTCGCATATTCCCTCATTGTCGTTCCTTTCACTGTACCACGATGGTTGCAGTTCAATTTCCACGAAGTATCGCCTGCGACTGTGTTTTTTGGTTTTACAATGTTCAACCTCTCCGGTGCCATCAACGTCGTCCTGTTCCTGATTGCCAGACCCCGCCTCCTCCTCTTTCCCCGTCCTGAAGAACTCCCGAGCCGGAAATAGAACTTGCTCGTCAGGGTACTGGCTCGGCAATTTTCTCCGACTTAGCGAAATTCTGACACAGTCCAGATCCGACCTCGGCTGCGCTGGGGGATGGGGGCTCTAGGGACAGCACAACACCACTTCACGTCAGTTATACACGAATATCGGACGAAATTTAATC
>WTXE01000555.1:0-14629 GCA_022496225.1 Russula aff. rugulosa BPL654 | reverse complement strand
GCGGACCTTTGCCCCAGATCACCCATTCACGGGCGTACTTCACTGCCTGCACAGAAGCGATGATATCCATACCATTTGCTTGAATACCGGGAATCTTGTCTCCGCGAGTGAAATTCTCGGTGTTAGACGAGCTACGCTCGGCGGGTGCCCATTCCGTACTTGTTGTTTTTCGCATACAAACACGCACGGAAAGGTCCCAGAGTTTGGCCATGTTGAACGCCTCAAGACTTGATCTTGTTGCTAAGGTTAGCTCCAAGCAGTCAGCGCGTGAGGTTTAGTTTCGTGAAGAAGGTGCCGCACGTGTAACGCAAAGGTGCAAGTAAATGCAGTGCGGGTGGGTGCAGCACGTGGTGCGTACGGGTGCAGGAAAGTGCCGTGTGAGGTACACAACGGTGTGAGAAGGTGCCTTGCTGTAGTGCAAGGGTGCAAGTAAATGCAGTGCGGGTGGGTGCAGCACGTTGTGCGTGCGGGTGCGGGAAAGTGCTATGCATGGTACACGACAGTGCGAGAAGGTGCCACGCATGGAGCGCAGGGTGCAAGTGAATGCGGTGCATGGGATGTAAAGGTGCAGTGCGTGCCAGTGAGCCTGGGTGACGTTGTTGTGGATGGACAAGTCCTTCGCCTTCTTCTTGAAGTCGGCTAGCTTTCGGTGCCAGTCCACGCGTGCATGGGCTTGGTGCCAGACTAGAGCTTGTTTGCCCTCTGGGGTGTCGTCAAGGGAATGGGCCGGATGGCTGTCGAGGTTGATGAAAAACGAAACAAGGGCATCCGTGCCAGTGTGGGCTTTGTCCCATCCTGTTTCAATGATGTGGCTTAGGTAGTATGTAATTACAGAGGGAGATCTGAGTATGTACGAAGAGCCGCTGCTGGGCGGCGGAAGTGGGATGTAGTGAAAGGACGGATAGCACGACGCGCTCCTCCACCCAAATTCCCAAGTCTAAAGTCACGTGCATAAAATGAACTCGAAAAAACACGCACATTGATGTCGAACGCCCACTTCTTCTCTCCTCTCTTGTTCCTTGACCTTCCAGCTGATTTGTGACGTCTTTTCAAGTTGGTTCTGTAAGGAGTGTGTCGGGGTTGGGCGTGGAACGGAACGGACTCTGCGTCGGAGCGCCCGCCGTTCTTGTGATATTTTGATATTTTTCTTTTCTCTCTTCTGTCGTCGTTCTTATCGCTCGCGCTCGACACAACACACCCTTCAAGCTTCAAGCCGTGACACAAGACATAACGTTGCCACCACACGACAGCCGTACGCTCCCTTTTTCATCCCATGTTAGGCTTTCCTTTATGTAGCCAACTCCGAGGTCGCCGACACTAGACATAGCGCTATGTATATGAGACGGCCCTCCTACTCGTCGAGGAGGGCATCTATCCATCTATCATGGAATCTACACATCTAATCCCATTGTTTTGACTTTCTTTCCTTTCATCTCTCGTTAGCGTGCCTTTCAGTTCTCGGCAATCGTCCGGTGGAACCGCTGTCCACACGATCTCGGCCGAGAATCTCTTCTCCCTCTCGTTTCCCTCTCCCTATCTCTCTTCCCTTATTTGGACGACTCTTCCACACTCGCAGCACCTATCATATCTACATCTGGAGCCCACCAACAGTAATTGACTCGGATTGCAACTGTGGTTCCCACTAGTTGCATCCTCGTCGTCCACTTCTCTCAGCACTTAACTTTATGAAGACAGTTCCCTCTATCCCGCCCCATCATCTTCACTCATCAGTCAGCCGCTCACGCCCACAGTCCATTTTAGCAGTCTCGTCTCGTCGTCCTCAGATCCCCCTGGGCAGTAACCCAACCGCTTAGCTTGCCTCTCGCACGCACGTTTCTCGTCTCAACACCCATCTCAGCCCGCCTCACCCGCCAACAACCCCTTGTTTTGCCTTCCGCACTGTCTGTCTTGCCCGCGCCTCCTTCGCAGCTCGACCCTGCCAATCAACTTTCACAGTCCACCCGACACGCCAGATGGCGATGCTCTTTTACTCCCACCGGGAGTCCACACGCCCTTGCAGGCTAGCAAGCCTTTGAAATCGCTGCGAGAAAGTATGAACCATAAGGATTGGGTGTGGGCCGTATGGCCTGGATGGGACTGGACGCAGCTCCGAGTCGCAGACGAACGGTCCATGGGTGGACTGTGTGGCCTGGATGGGTCTGGCAGCGACTTGAGACTCGAGGGAAAGCTGTCAACGGTGTGTGCCCTCCTTTTCCCCGTCGTCTGTTGACGTTGACTCACGATAGACTTCACCCACTGCGCTCGAGTTTCAACACCTTCGCAGCGGCACCCATGCTCCTGCTAGGTCGTGCGTCGTCTGCTTTCTTCTGCACATTCGTTCCTCAAGTCCCTCAAGTTGTAAGTCAACGCCAGGCCCACAGCCCACGCCCGTTCGGACTTTTCCTGCAAGTCGCCACCAGGCCACGCGGCCCACGCATCCTCGATCAATATCATCAAGCTGGCACCACACGTCCGTTCCTCGGACGTCACCTACGCTACGCGGCTTGTCAGTGCCAGTGCGAATTCGAATATCGCTGGTAACATGAGTAGTTGAGGATTATTCTTTCTTTTTTTCTTATCACTGACGATGATACCTATGCGCTCTCGTTTCGTCTTTGTCACTCGGCACTAGCGTTTACGCAGTGGAACTGTTGTCCACGACGCTTCTGCCACCTCGCTCGCTCGACCTTCTTGACGAGCGCCACACCTGTATGCCAGAGTCACACCAACATCAACATTAACATCAACACGAACACGCATTCAACCAACGACTGGTACCCCCGTCAGCTTCAGCTATATGTCTATCGTCGAGCTCACAACCGTCGGGGCTCGCTGATGGGTCTGTGGCCGTCAGGAAACCGCTACTATCTATCTCCAAAGAGCCATCGCAAGTGCCCAGCTTCGCCACTGAGTGTAGACGACTTGTATGTGTTGATGAAGATGTGGCTCGACATCATCGGCCACTCTGAGAGTGCAAAACCGGAGTTGTCGTCGTCGCGTCAGCCACACGTCCGTTATTGAGCTCGCTGTCAGGACCGTCGACAGCGTCAGACCATGGAATGGTGGGTGTGGCTTTCTCTCTCGGGTCTATGGTTCTTCACTACTGGGCCATCTTATCTACAACATAACGTTGTTGTGTATATCTTTACTCTTTGCTGCTATGAGTCAAATGAAATACAACTGATTTAAAAATTCCTATTATAATAATGCCTGATTGTGACATTCTAGGCAAGCTAATAGAACTATGGTAATTTTGCATGAAATTGATACCATGCTTAGCATAACTAATAAGCCTAAATGGCTACTAATAACCGCTACTAATGACTACGGTACTTTTGCATGAAATTGATACTACCCTAGCAAAAGCTCAGCGTAACCAATAGGCCTAAATTTCCACTAATAACTGCTACTAATGCTTGTTTAGGCTAACTAGTAGGGGGACCAATATAATCGGCCTAATGACATGCTACTGCTATTCTGCAATAACGAGACCAAATGAATCCTACTGTGTCCAGGTTAGCAAAGGAGGTTTTTCCTGAAGCAGTTGGTTTCGCAGTGTATTTGTTGGGCTGTAATCATTCCACCCGTTTGTACTACCATTACAGTATTATGATGACGATGACTGGGCGAGACAAATAGAGCTCCCTTGTCAATATTTCCCTGCGTTGTAGACAACGCCATCAGACAGCCAGTAGCAAGAAACTCGCCAGTGTAAAGCCATACTACAAGACAGGAAGACTTCTCGCTCCTCGGAGGTTTGCGAACTTCATTACCGTCAGCATGTTGACTCGGAATCAGTTCGTCCTTATACAGTTACTACTACCCTGAGCGTATTAGTTCGTACTGAACTGTGTGGAGAGGGGAGCTCGGGGGCAGTTAGAGTCTTCTTAGATGACGTGGAAAGAATTTGAGGGTTGCTCAAATGTGGATTGGAATAGAAGATCAAGTTGATCAAGTCTGGTTAATGTGGGGACAGATAAATGATCATCCGAGATTCCGGGTAAATAGTCGTCACATAACTCACAACCAGCAGCTGTGTCCAAACACTTGCGTCTGCCAGTGCTTTCTCACGGATCATCGATCATCGACTAACCCTTAGGTTATATCCTGGCACATGTTGCAAATAGATATGGACGATAAGAAGTTCAATAACAACTTAACAAGAATATGACGAACGAGGGGTACCGGACGGGGAATTCAGCTTACCGTCATCAGTTTGAGCGTAACTTCCGCGGGAGCGAACGGCTCGACCACGCTATCCACGCGAGTAACTACGGGATTTTAACAGATACGTACTAGAGGCAAGGCCTATGCTGGTGTCATACCTATGATTGACGTGTTTGTTTATTCACATGCGACCTGCGTCTGACAAGTCCTCCCTGCCAACAAATCTGCATGCCACTTGCCCCTCCACGCAGTTCGGCGCCAACGAGAGTGGAAAGTGCTCTGAAGGAGCTGATAAACCACCAAAAAATACTCCCAGCCGTAGACATGAACCATTTGACAAACCTTAGGCAACCAGTCGCCGACTACATGTTCCGGCTCCGTGCTCGCTTGCACCAACTACCCGTAGTACTGCCTTCCTCGTCTGACTGCACGGTTTGCACATCCTCGAGTTACCTTGAACTCCTCATGTCCTCAGGGAGAGCTCCCATTAACGCAAGTATGAAGTAGTTTATAGATTAAAGGGATTGCAGAAAATATGAGAATGACTTCATGCCGGTGTTGAGGCTGATGCACACGACACTTTCCACTTTTGGCTTGTGCCCCATTATCTCTCCCGGCCCTGGAAGCACTTCGCTGATGCGACATTGTTCATTATTTCCGTAACTACTATGCTCTCGTTTTCAATGTCGAAAAAGGGCATGATTTAAGAGTAAAGATGGGCCATCCGTCCGTATGGAAAAAACGCAGCACCCTCTAAGCGGACCACGTGATACGTTGAAACAGGTTCCATTCTTTGGTTAATTAGTTCCGTGCCTGTCCAACATCAAAGCATGGCTACCAGTGCCACCCGACCTTGCTCGAGCTTGCTCCCCGACCGTGATTCGCATCGTCTCATCCCGTCCACACCTTCAAACACCCCATAATTTCTCATGTTTCAAAGACACAGGGAGACCGCGTCTTGACGCCAGTTTTATCGTAAGCGGTATACTGACTGGTTCCATGCCAGAGTGACAGCTCTACATAGCGGCTAGCGGGATCGAAGTGTTCCCCGCCTCGGCTCTCGGTCAAGTTTGTCTACCGACTATAAATTGACGAAGCCGAGATCCCACACGGTTAGGAGACTCGCGCACCACGTCCAGTGTCGCTCAAATGCTCACTTTGATACTTGTCTCATTCCTCTTCAGTGCTCGATCAGCGCTCTCTTCCCCGTATTCATCCAGGCCATGGGATACTTCTAGTTATTGCAATGCACCTCATGTAAATGCTTCCTACTACCAAGCTGCAGAAGAAGGCGCAGAACTCGTCCACCTTACCATCTTGATGCGGCACCATAAGGTAACGTATCAGCTCCCCAGAGTCTTGTCAACAAGCCAGTCTGACTGAAATTGCGCAGCGCACACCCGTAGCCTTGGTTCCCAACGAGCGTGAGATCAACGACGGCATAGCATGGAACTGCTCAGGTGTCAGGCAAATCACCTACGACGGTGGCGGCGCGCGTCTCTCACATTCGGTGATTATACCGCCTGACCATCCGTTTGCGCAACAATTTTGGTCGGGTAGTTGCGAAGAAGGTCAGCTCACAGCCGGTGGTTTTGACGACTCGAAGGTTCACGGACAGGTAAGGAGATATTACTGAGGTTTCCTGTCAGCATGAAATGACGCGTCAGCCAGGACCTTTGGGAACTATATCATGATCGCCTTGGATTTTTAAGCTCGGTCGACCCCAGCGAGATTAGTGTACGTACAACGTATGTCGATCGCACGAAGCACGTTGCCAGCGGCGTCATCGCGGGCATGGATTACTCAACCGCCAGACGCTCGTGGCAGGCTCATGCGCAACCTCAGCTGGCAAGTAGTTTTGAATCTCGACGAGGGCATGGGACCTGACTGCATGCTTAGATAGATTCTCTTGTACCAAGCTACAAGTGTCCTCGAGCAGATAATTTAGTCTCGGCGGCGCAGGCGGCCCCTTTCTGGCAGGATACTTTGAAGAACAATTCGGCGCTGAAAGAGCGCTTTGATTCCGTGCTGGGAACAACGAACTCCAACGCGGTGTGGCCTAACACTTGTAGGTCCACCAATAATAGCTCTGACCCTTCTAACTGATAATGCGGCGTAGTTACCTTCTATCAAGATGTTGTTACAGCCCGCGTCTGTAACGATCATCCGCTCCCCTGCAATGCTGCCGGAGACTGTATTTCTGAAGATGACGCGGCCGAAGTCTTTGAACTGGGGAACCTTGAATACGAGTAAGTGTCATTCGATGTCTCCCTGCAGACCGCACACTTACGTAGAACCGACCAATAGTTATCTATGGCATCGGGCAGAAAATGCTACGGAGTACAATCAACTAACTTTTGGTCAGCTTTGGCATGACGCATGTCTCGCTAATAAACTGATTCGCGAGATGCGCAGGGGTGATGTTCTCTGAGCTCGCGGACGCTCTCCAAGAACCGAAGCACCGTCTTGCACTGTACGTTGCCCACGATTCCTCCATAGTGCGTATCGCGGCAGGGCTTGGGATATTCCCATTACGCTGGCCCAGGCTTGGATCTGAGGTTGTCATCGAGGTACGCGTCCTCCTATACTGACGGCGGACGATTGGACTCATGCCATCTACTGTAGGTCTGGAGTGACAAGAACGCGAGACAATTCGTCCGCGTGTTATATGACAGCGAAGTCGTAGATTCTCTCAGTTGGACGCCCCTCGACACCTTCATTGGTCACCTGAGACAACAAGTCCCGGACGACCTTTTTGATAAGTGTGCGTCGGTGTCAGGTAAGGCAGCGAAAGCGAAGCGGCTGGACTTTCTTGTACAGTAGTCCAAACTGAAGTCTAGTATCAGGCCCCCAATAAGGATCTTAATCTGCAAGGAGTCCCTTTTACACGCGACGGCTCACTACTGACGTACTGTATCAACCAAAATCCATACAAGTATAAACATGTCTAACATTAATTCACCCGAACATATCAACCCCCGAAATATACAAGAAGGGAGGAATTGAAGACGGTCGTTTGGTAGTGACGGTGGCGTCACATGACAACTTGGCATGTGATTAATGTGATTCCTGGTCTTCTTTCTACAAACTGGACTCACAGGTCAACTGCCTAACCCCCTGCGCATTGCCAAAACTCCCTCGCACCCGTACCCGCAAGAGTTGTGCTTTCTGTTCATCGCGTTTTATCTTTGTGCTTGTATAAATGCATCTTGAGACATTACGTGATGCTTTTTAAACTAGCATCCCAATTACCGAGCATCATACCTTTCTCCATCCTGCGATCAGCCTTCTCTTCACCATGGACATGAACCAACTGAGTCGCATCCAAGTGAAATAAATCAACCGATTGATCGCGGCCAGCAAGCTCCTGACGCCTCAACATTCCCAAATCATCTTCCCACATGAAGCGGTGGTCCCGGATGCTATAGCATGAAAATTGATGAAATGATGCTCTGTCATTCCGGACCTCATTTTGTTCAGTCTTCATTAGGCACAAATCTCACGACTTCGAATATGGGAAGCGACTCTGGCACTCCGTGGGAGGGAATGGGCCGCATACAGAGCGAGTACATATAAGTTCTTGGGTTATGGTCCCACGTCGTTACCTCGCAAGCAGCAAGCCCTATCATGCAGTTCCTTCTCACCAACGCCTTACCTTTTCTTGCCATCTCATTTTTACTTTACCTCCTTGTTGTTTTCCGCGACTACAGAAGACGGGGAGGGTTGCCTTATCCACCAGGACCACGGTTATGGCCTATAATAGGGAACATCCTTTCTATCCCGAAGGAAGCGCCATGGATTGCATACGCAGATATGTCTAAGATATACGGTACGTGCAGAAATTTCGGGACACGGGTCTTTCCCGCTGAAATCTGCCTTCGAAGGCGATGTCATTTGTTTTCGCTTTCTTTCAGAGGTTGTCATCGTATTGAATTCGCCATCTGCCTTGAAGGATCTCCTTGAGAAGCGTGGGCAAACCTATTCAGAGAGGCCATCTTTGCCGATCACAGAGATGTACATATTGTTACATTCTATTCCCCCTGGCAGCCGCCATGTTGACGATCCTCGACTTCTAGGACGGATATGGAATGGCCCATACTCTTGGACGGAACGACTGAGACTTGGCGCAGGGGACGAAGGCTATTAGATCGCAGTCTTCGACCTGGTGAATTGACGTCATATCAGCAAATGATGCTAGATAAGACCCACGAATTCCTTGAACAACTCCGTGCAAATCCAAAAGAATTCCGATCCCATGTCGGATTGTCAGTTGGCCGTCCTCCTTATAATGTATGACTGATAACGGAAAAACAGCCTTCAGGGGAAACTTCTCATGTCACTCACGTATGGGTACGACCTCAAGGATGGTGATAAGATGCTAGAAGCTCCGATTCAAACCATCAAATTAATGGCACCGCTTGTCCTACCCGGAGCGGCATTAATAAATCACCTACCATTCAGTGCGCCTTGCTACTTCATCCCTTGCCACCTAAGTAATTCCTCACAGCTGTTTATAGTGCGGCACATTCCTTCATGGGTCCCATACCTCAGCTACAAGCCTTTAGCGCGAATAATTAAGAAGCTGAGTAAAAGAATGAGGAATGAACCCATCGAATTTGTGAAAAACGCTCTGGTACTATGTGGTGATTATGCTCCCAGTATTCGCATTCACTGATGTTATGTGCGTAGAATAATGAAACTGCAGTACACTCACTGGCAGGCGAGTATCTGCAGGAGATAGATAACTTGGTTGACTTCGAGCGTCAAGAACAAGAAGAGATCATCAAGAAAGTTACGGGGTCTATGTACATTGGTTAAGCATTATATCGTTGAATCAGGTACATGGTACTCACAAGATGTCGTTTTTAGCCGGTTCAGAATCCGTAGGTGTTTCTTGATGAACCCATGCCAATTCTCACTGACTCGTGGAAAATAAGACCGCATCTGCGATGAGTTCCCTCTTTCTGGCCTTAGTCCTCTATCCGCAGGTACAACGACGAGCGCAGGCAGAGCTCGATGTTGCAATCGGAAGAGACCGGTTACCTACATTCGATGACAGACCGCGTCTTCCGTACATTGAGGCCTTGTGTAAGGAATTAATGAGGTGGCAGATGGTGGCACCCGTGGGTACGATTCTGAGTTTTTCATGAATCCTGTGAACCGGAATGACAGAACGACGTTTTCAGCCTTCCCCCATTCGTCAAATAAGGATGAAGTTTACAAAGGTTATTTCATCCCAAAAGGTGAGATTCCTGCTAAATTATACGTTCTGCTTTTGAGATTTTATCGTTAACCATTTTGGTACAAAAGGATGTACGGTAATAGCGAATGCATGGTACTGTATTTCGGATGTCTGTCCGTTTGAATGTCCGTTTGAGATGTATTACAGGGCGGTCCTGCATGACCCAAGATTATACCCTGACCCAGAGGAATTCAAGCCCGAGCGTTTTCTCAATAAAGACGGGACCGTCCGAGACGACCCGACACTCTCCTTAGCGTTTGGGGTCGGCAAGAGGATCTGTCCCGGACGTCACTTTGTCGACGCTGCAATTTTCATTGTTACCGCCTCGATTCTCTCTGTATTCACTGTAGCGAAAGCAAAAGACGAGAACGGTCGGGAAATCCCTGTCAAGGTGGCACCGTATGTTCTGCTCACTCTGGTCGTGTAAGTTCAGATTTTGCCGATAATTTCTTCTTGAAGCTGAGAGGCGAATTTTGAAGACGTCCAGAGAAGTTTGACTGTTCTATTCTTCCAAGAGATAAAGCGGCGCAGGATTTACTTTCGGCGAATACCTTGTCGTGAAGTATTACCTGGCTACTTTTTCTTGATCCGTGTCCGAGTCCACCTTCTCATCAGTACGACGAATGTGTAATTGTGTATCTGATAGTAACTTGATCCAAACCAATGACCCATTGGATACCGAGTTCGATCGCACCAGCGGCCAGTGGCAGAAATCGAAGCGCTAATACAAGGCATCTTAATCGTTGAAAACAAGCATTGCAGTCGTTCTGAAAGTGCACCTACTCCGTGAAATTATCTCGCAATCACAATGATAAAATGTAGGCACCGGACTGGTAGCATTTCACAATAAAATCGTCTGATTTGAAGTCGGAGTTATGTATTCAAATACAGTAGACAAAAAAAAGTTCGTGATCACTGGCATCACTAGTATCACGTTATCGAATAAAGAATTGTCCGAAATCAACATGACACAGTTGACATTCAAAAAGATCGCTCCATTCGCAGAGGCAGAGGTCCAAGTCGAAAGCAACCCGTAAATAGAACTGACTAATACCCTGCCTCCAACTTCTTGCCTATGTCCAACGCCTTTTTCTTGAACTTGGCGAACGAGTCGGCACTGCCATCAGGTCCAGGATTCACTGCGAATACCATACCCTTGCCGCAGTGGCTCTCCGGTGTGTTTGCAGCCTGGGCGCAATAAACCCAGACAGGCTTTGTCTAGTAAGAAAACGATGAGAAACGACAGTTAGATCCATCATGGGGGTATTTGAAGTTAACGCGTACGTCTTTAACCACGATTTCCCGAGTGGGGAGGTCCTTGTAATAAGTACCCAGTGCAACAGGGATGCTATGTGGTACGAAGACATATCAGAAAAGACGCGGTGCGATATATTTGGATAGATAAAACGCACAAGCCAGTGTCGAATCCGCCGTAAAGAGAAGTGCATGGTGCATCAAAGCTGGACTGGGTCACCGTGTGGTTCTTGGGATAAAACTTGAATGAGACGGTATCTCCAGGCTTGGCGGTCTGAAAAGAAACACATCAGCACAAAAGTCGATATATAATGACTGCTTGGTTGGCTGACGATGTAAGGCGGATTATAGAAGAGGCCTGCAGTAGCGTTGCTGACATCGACATAATGGGTCACTGGGGCGGGCGGAGAGTACCAAGGGGCAGCGGAAGAGAATAGAACCATTCCACTGAGGAGCGCGAGAGAGGTGAAGATCATGGTGTTTCGTGGAAAATAGACTAGTAGAGAGAAGACAAGGAGAATGAGACTGATGAGAACGCGCAAGTCTCTTGACCCTCATAGGCCTTACCTGTGAGATTCTGTCGTATTTATACGACGCAAACTTGAACGAGGCAATATTGACTCAGGTCTCTACGGACATTTCGAACCGGAACTAGAAGCGATAGTAGCTAATGCTTTCTTGCTTCGCATGGGACCAGATCTTCTTTTTCCTTTTTTCAAATTTGCAATATTCTTTAGACTGGCGATGAGAAATCGAAGGTGTGGGGAGAAATTAGAGTGGCGGATGCAAGTCGGAAACCTTCTGTGGCTCATTGGATGACTGGCATGGAATCGCCAGGGATAATAACGCGATAACGTTTAGACGCGAACGCTCGGGCGCGGGCACCCCGAGAGCATATCCATACTGTACTATGTCAAGCTGTGAACAAGGGAATTTGAACAAGAAGAAATAATACCGAAATAATATTTGGCCCCATGCTCTCCACGGACCACGACACGGCGCTTGAAAGAATTCCGTTAAATCCGTTTAGTCATCATCATGCAGACTCAGTCCCAGACGTCGCGTAACAATAACTTCCGCAAAATGAAGATGCTTCGTCTTGAAGCCCATGCCGAAAACGGCTCCAGCAATGGCTCACATCATGGGATACAGTAGCGGTATGTCCGCGGAGTGTCCTCGGCCGATTGTTCGCATCTGAATGTTAGCGCAGGTATATCCATGTCTATTAACGCCGCAGTAGGTGGTCCAGACTCCCACCCACCACCCTCATCCGATTCATGGCTTGCGCCTGCCACAAAACCTTCTGGTTCTCATCGTCAGTCTCAAGCGGTAATGATTCTGTCCGAAGTGATCGTATGGCTTTATCGTTCGTTTCAAGTTTGTGTACGACACATCAATCAAAATGACGAAGCCAGACGTGTCCAGTGACCTTGATACTTCCTGGTTCCTATTCAGTGCTCAATCAGCGCTCTCTTCCCGTTATCGGTCCGGGGTACGAAATACTTCTCGTTATTACAATGCGCCCATGTGAATGCATCCCACCAGCGGCCTGTACTGGGATAAGTTGCAAAACTTGTCCACCTTATCGCCTTGATGCCGCACAATAAGGTACTGCATATAACATGCGTTGTGCACGGAAATAACAAGTCTGTACTGACTATCTCTATCCTTATTCGCTTGTGTGTCCGTGTGCCTCCGTCAAGAAGCGAGGCCTTCGCCTGTTCTTCCGCTTTCGCGCCGACTTCGTGTGCGTTCTACCGCTGCCTATCTTCACCACAAAGCTCCTTTGAATGTACGGTGTAAGCTTGGTCACGGTATCGGGTGCGCAGGAGAAGAGTAGGAAGAGTCGAGCTGCTTACTGTCATAAAACTGCGGGGCACTGGCAAAGAGCATGGATTTCGAGTTATGTCACCGGCAACAAATTGGCAGCATTTTCCAAAGTATGTTTTTTTTTGTGTAACACAGGTACGGAAGCCGCGGTATCAGCACATCTTCGTTGTCCTAAAGATTTGATAAAGCTAAAAAATAAGGTCGTTAGATTTGGCTTCAAAAGAGATTTGGTGATGACCTTGCTTTGTACTTGTTTGTCTGACATCATAAGGCCAAACACTTCCCTTCAATTACTGCCAGTGCTACCGTCCCAGTGACTGTGTGTGCTACCCACAGTATTCTCGAGGCGAGGCGCCATTCTTTTTCGTCCCTAGCCATATTTCGTTCATTCGACTCACCGACACCCCGACACACGGCCAAACGCCCTAATTTTGATTTTCTGATCTTTGCATACTCTCTGAACTACCACGACTGACCCGAATCGAAGCGATTTATTCAATTCCCAATAATTTTGCATTATATGTCTCACTGGATTCCTCCGTCCAGAAGAGCCCATAGAGGGTCTTTCTATACAGTGGATTGCATCTGAACACCCGCCCAACACGCTGGTACCTGAAGTCTGAAGATCCAATCTCGAGAGTTCTCGCGCCCAACCTTCATTCAAAACTCCTTCAACCCAGGCATGGACGTCGCCAAAACCGACTTTCCCGGCGCGGGAGGAGAGGTGGAATAGTCATTGTGGAACTGCTCGCCCACACGCTTCGCTCACGAGATACGTAGCATCTGCGCGATACCTCCCGCTTCCACACGCGCCAGACATTCGTTTGAGGGAAGAAAAGCTTGCACAAGGCACAATTCTGCGCGCTTATCGTCAGGAGCGAGGAAGGGCGGATGGAGGGCTAGCTCCGCAGTGATTTGTCTCACGCATGAGAAATGTGGGTCACCAGCGCAATGCTATGGCTTCCATTTCTATTCTTCATGACGAATCATACTACGGATCCAGGGGTAACCAGCTCGGGATCACAATACTCACCGATAAAATGACGTATCTTGAACACGACGTTCCCAGCACCACCAACTTTGTGGCAGGAGGCAACATGACTAAGTACTGGAATTGCCGGAGAAGACGTAGCCCTCAAAATGCTTCGGTGGCAATCGATAAGGTCATGGAAATGGTTACCGTGCCTGTCTTTCTCGCCCATGCAACTGTCGGAGAACCTTTTGATTGGAGTGTTCCCGTTGGCACGGGTATCAATTCCTTGAGTCCAGGTTATTCGGGGAAGTATGACCTATCATATGATTTTCCGGTAAGCCAGGTGTGTCATCAAACCGTAGTCTGATTCAGGTAGATGGATAAGAGTGAAGTAGTTCCGAGTGGGTATTGCAGTCGTACTCCCATGCCTCAGTTTCAGTGGCCGCAGGCAGTATAGAACAGAATCAGAACTCTTTCGATCTCGTATTATTCTTTACACCTGGGAATACACCAGCAACACAGAAGGCGGACACAAATCAAAAAAAGTAGGTAAAGTATCAAGACAGAGTATTCCCCACGATCAAGTCCTCCGCCGCTTTATCTCTTGGAAGAATAGAACACTCAAATTTGTCAGGATGTCTTCAAAATCGGACTCTCAGCTTCAAGAAGCAACTGTAGGCGATAATTCCAACTTACACAAAAGTCTGCGTAGAACGAACGCCTTGGCTTCGACAGGGATTTCCTTACCGTTCTCGTCTTTTGCTTTCGTCACACTGAATCGGACAGCACTGACGAGGTAAGAGTGAAATCGCAGCATCGACGAAATGACGTCCGGGACAGATTCTCTTGCCGATGCCAAACGCTAATGAGATTGCCGGATCCTCCTTGACGGTCCCATCTTTATTGAGAAAGCGTTCGGGCTTGAATTCTTCTGGCTCTGGGTATAACTCTGGGTCATGTAGGATTGCCCTTTAACATCTCAGATAGACATTCATATGCATGAGACAATCGACGCACCATGCGTTGGCTACCATATAGATCCTTATAGACCAAATGATTAGCGGCAAGGCCACAAAAGGCGGGATGGAAAACTTATGAAGAATCTGACCTTTCGGAATGAAATAGCCTTTGTAAACATCATCCCTATCGACGAATGGGGAAGA
>WTXE01000554.1:0-14644 GCA_022496225.1 Russula aff. rugulosa BPL654 | reverse complement strand
AACAGTAGTTGTAATGCTGGTGGTACAAATCCCACGTTCGCCTCTTCACATTCAGTTTGCTAGAAAGCACTACAAAGTGATATCCTTCCCGATAAATTTGAGCCCAGCAGTACTGGTAGTAGGGCACGCTGCAGAGTACGTGTCGGTGGCGCATCACAAGCTCAAGGAACGTGTGATCGTCATGTGGAAGGCTGTGTAAAAGGATTGCACACCATATAATGAGTAGTGGTGAGTGAATCCAACCAATCTCTTCGCCGTCTTCCTCCCCACGTCTGAAACCTCGTCAATGAGCTCATCACGGTGTGTCAACGGCATTTCACTCACAGGAATGCCGAAGTAACTGAGGAAATCTCGATAGCCTCTACCGAGAGCAACCTGATCATCCACTCTCTCCAATGTACCCGGCCATCGATCCGCCATCATTTCCCTCCCACACTGGGTCATTAGTCCAGATAGATTGCCGTTTGGAAGGCTCGCTGACGGAAAAGAGTGCACATTGTGAGACTAGGAGGTGGTCTACTAATGCGGGACGATGTATGTTTCATATATCTTTTGCATGTCGCCCTACAACTATTGCTGATCCATGCGATGTAGGCCGGGTGACAATCGACATGCTCCCCGACGTTGCCCTATTAGAAATATTCGATTGCTATGTGAATCAGGCTCGAGACGAAGAAGAAAAGGAGTTGATGATGCTGATGATGATGAACGCTCGCTCACGGTACAGGCATGGCATACACTGGTGCATGTGTGTCGAAAATGGCGGACGATTGTTCTTGGGTCACCACGTCGCCTCGATCTTCGCTTTTCTGCAAGGACACAACACCGGTGAAGGACACATTGGCTGTTTGGCCTCCCTTACCTATCGTCATAGGGCAACATAACCTAGAAAGACAGTCGATGGATAACATCATCGCAGCACTTGAGCATAACGACCGTGTATGTGATATTCGCCTCGAGTCCCTTTCAAATTCGGGATCGGAAGAAGTCTTGGCAGTGATGCAGCAACCGTTCCCGGCACTAACGCATTTGGAGATGTGGTTGGAGATCGGGATTGGTTGGAAGATGAAATGATGAAACGCCCCCGGTCGTTCCCGAATCGTTCTTGGGTGGATCAGCACCACGTCTACAAGAACTCTGGTTGGATAGGGCTCCATTTCCAGGATTGCCGAAACTACTTTTGTCCGCGACTGGCCTTGTCAACCTTCACCTTATTGATATTCCTCATTCCGGCTACATTTCACCTGAGGAGATGGTCCGTTGCCTTTCCACGTTGACGAGGCTCGAGGATCTTTCGCTAGAATTCGAATCTCCTCTATCTCGCCCTGTCCGACGTCCCCATCCACCCACACGTTCTATCCTCCTCGCTCTCACTTCCTTTTGGTTTAGAGGGGTCAGTGAATACTTAGAAGACCTTGTGGCCCGGATCGATGCGCCCCAACTCGACAGCTTCGATGTAAAGTTCTTCCATCGACTCATTTTCGACACTCCACAACTCGCCCAATTCGTCGCTCGCACACCAAACACCCAGCCACCCGTTGAAGCCCGCATCGTCTTCTACGATCGCTACGTTGTGGTTATATTTCCACGGACATTTCCCAGAGGTTTCTCGTTGGGGATCAGCTGCAGACATTAGATTGGCAGCTGTCATCAATGACACAGGTGTGTAACTCGTCCTTCCCCGAGGCTTTCATGTCCACGGTGGAACACCTCTACATTGTGAGATAAAGTTCGCCACTACTTTGGCAAGACATCGAGGACAGCCAATGGCTGGAAGTCCTACATCCATTCACCGCTGTGAAGTATCTCTACCTATCCCGGGGATTCACGTCATCTATCGCTCCCGCCCTGCAAGAGCTCGCCGGGGAAGTGTTACCCTCCCTTCAGAATCTTTTATTTGAGGATCTCCCCCAATCGGGACCTGTCCGGGAACCCATTGAGAAGTTCGCCGCCTGCGACAGCTCGCCAGTCACCCTATAACTGTCTCTCACTGGGACAGAAAACTTGGAGCGTACGAGATATACGCACCGATCTATATACGTGATTGATACATATATATATGTCTCGTACGCGTTCCTTCCCCTCAGTTGGTTCCTTCCTGGACGCTGAGGGATTGTCTTCTCTAGGATTCATTAAAAACAAGTCGAGTGGTAGGAGGTCGATGATTGATTGCCTGTACTTCATCTCCCAATTACGTTAATACTTACCACTCGCCAATCAGACTTATTTGTGCGATATCATTGTGTGGGATAGAGACCAATAGATTTCAAACTGGTCATTAACAACCCTCAGGTTCACGGTTCATACGTCGTATCTTGTATTCCGGCTGCTGCTCGGTGCCAACCCATGTTTGCCCATTAGGCATGGACACACTTGCGTTCTGGGATGGACGCGAATCACACAACACAATGTCGCAACTCAGACTGCGGCAGTGTGATTCCGGAATAATATATACTCACAAGTACTACAAGACAGCATGTTCAACGCAAAAGTAGCTGCGACCAACTCAAGAATCTCCTTCGCGGACTTTCCCCCATTTTTATCGTCCTTGGCGATTGGCTGCCACCTCTCACCATGACTCGGTTCCGCCGCCTGACATCGCACAATCACATCCTCTTGTTGTGCCCCCATCCCATGTGGCGCTCGAATTTAAGCCACCAACCCCATGCATCACCCAAGTCCGGGCCCGCACTATGGCACGCTCGAACCACTCACGTGCCTTCTCGATCCTCCGGTCTGGCCAATACAACCGAGCAACGGTACAAATCACGAAGTGGGTCAGCCTCACATTTCCTGAGGGCGTCCACACTGCGTGCCTTGCGTTGCGGCCGGGCCTCTGACCAGACTCGGATTGCCATCGACCGGAGTATGCCGGATGATGGGCATTCTTGCAGCGCGCCGCGCGCCTTCCCTTGGGCGGGTGTGCCTGAACGCTCCTCGACCCTGACTGTCTCCGCCAGAGAACGTCACTCTTTGGGTTGACTAGACGCGCCTCGAGAAATGCCCTTGCACGAATATTCTTTCCGTCCACCTCTTTTAGTCAGCTAGCGAGCACCCGTAGGCCGCGATATCCTTCGGGACAGCCATGATTCAAGTTCCAGCAACATAGGCCGCGCGTGCTGCGGAGCAGTTGTTGGCGGCTTGGTGAATCTGTCCTTGGACGGTGGACCATGTAGAGTTTGATAATGTTCGGATATTTCGATAATGTGGTGGTGACCGTTTTGAGAGCAAGTCCAGATTGGCTTTGGTGTCGTTCGAATATGGCCGACTTCATCCAGATCTTGGGGAAAGGTAAACAACAAATTGAGTCCCAGTATTCGTCGAGAGAAGATGAAGGTTGTAATTACCCTCTCGGTGTCTGCAACTGTCCGTGCATGCACCAATAGTTCCAGTGCCACATGCGTACACCTCAAGCTTGACTAGCCCTTCCAGTCACGTGAAGTAACGCGCCGCGCAAGAACATTCCATGGGCCGATATGTGCATTCCATCGCTCCGCTCGCAATCAACTGAGTAAGACCCACCGACTCAGGCTTGTGAGGCTGCCATCGAGAGAGACCATCATGGGAGAAACGGCACGATCGGTAGGTGAGCGACATGCGGGATGTCTAGGTCGGAGCTTCTCTCACGTAAATATGCGGAAAGGGAATCAAGGTTGAAAGGAGGGAATGAAGGTAGAGATGATGAGGTGCGGTGGATGGGGGTACCGGATGAGGAGCGCATGGTCGTAGTTGGAACCGCCGGAGGAGGGCGGCGCTGCACTGGAGGTATGCGCCATTGAAACTTTGGCGGAAATAGGATATCTTCGCCGACGACCTGAGAGGTGAGTCTGTCCCATGTTTCCTCAAATATGAGTCACTACACTGGCGTCAAACCCCAGACCACGCACCGAGCTGCAGCACTCACAGCGCGATACAAGTCAACGAACCACTGCCAGTCGCGTACCTTCTTGATCTCCTGCTCTGCCCAGAACGGGCGAGCAATTGCGAAAACCAAGTGGGTCACTGGCACATTTCTTGAACGCGTCCACACGCGCCTTACGTGTGGTTACGTGGTGGCCATCGACGGAGGCAGTGCAGCAGTCGCGCCGGTCATGTGTGGCGCGCCTGAACGTCCCTTTGGCCTGGACCGCCTCCCAAGTGCTGAGAACTCTACAACAGTAGTTGTAATGCTGGTTGCACAAATCCCCATTCGCCTCTTCACATCCAGTTTGCTAGAAAGCACTACAAAGTGATATCCTTTCCGATAAATTTGAGCCCAGCAGCACTGGTAGGGCACGCTGCAGAGTACGTGTCGGTGGCGCATCACAAGCTCAAGGAACGTGTGATCGTCATGTGGAAGGCTGTGTAATAGGATTGCACGCCATATAAAGAGTAGTGGTGAGTGAATCAACCAATCTCTTCGCCGCCTTCCTCCCCACATCTGAACCTCGTCAATGAGCTCATCACGGTGTGTCAACGGAAATTCACTCACAGGAATGCCGAAGTAACTGAGGAAGTCTCGATAGCCTCTACCGAGAGCAACCTGATCATCCACTCTCTCCAATGTACCCGGCCATCGATCCGCCATCATTTCCCTCCGCACTGGTCATTAGTCCAGATAGATTGCCGTTTGGAAGGCTCGTTGACGGAAAAGAGTGCACATTGTGAGACTAGGAGGTGGTCTACTAATGCAGGACGATGTATGTTTCATATATTTTTGCATGTCGCCCTGCAACTGTTGCTGATCCGTGTGCGATGTAGGCCGGGTGACAATCGACATGCTCCCCGACGTTGCCCTATTAGAAATATTCGATTGCTATGTGAATCAGGCTCGAGAGAAGAAGAATATATATGATGAATCGCCGCTCAAATACAGGCATGGCATACACTGGTGCATGTGTGTCGAAAATGGCGGACGATTGTTCTTGGGTCACCACGTCGCCTGGATCTTCGACTTTTCTGCAAGGACACAACACCGTGAAGGACACATTGGCTGTTTGGCCTCCCTTACCTATCGTCATAGGGCAACATACCCAGAAAGACAGGGATGGATAACATCATTGCAGCACTTGAGCATAACGACCGTGTATGTGATATTCGCCTCTGGCATTTACAAATTCGGATGGAAGAAGTCTTGGCAGCGATGCAGCAACCGTTCCCGGACTAACGCATTTGGATATGTCGTTGGAGGATCGGGTATGAAACGCTCCCGGTCGTTCCCGAATCGTTCTTGGGTGGATCTGCACCACGTCTACAATATCTCGTTGGAAACTTTCCATTTCCAGGATTACCGAAACTACTTTTGTCCGCGACTGGCCTTGTCATCTTCACCTTTATAATATTCCTCATTCCGGCTACATTTCACCCGAGGCGATGGTCCGTTGCCTTTCCACGTTGACGAGGCTCGAAAGACTTTCGCTAGAATTCGAATCTCCTCTATCTCGCCCTGTCCGACGTCCCCATCCACCCTCACGTTCTATCCTCCTCGCTCTCACTTTTTTTCGTTTAAAGGAGTCAGTGAATACTTGGAGGACCTCGTGGCCCGGATCGATGCGCCTCTACTCGCCGCTTATATATAAGTTCTTCCATCAACTCATTTTCGACACTCCACAACTCGCCCAATTCGTCGCTCGCACACCAAACGTCCAGCCACCCGTTGAACCCGCATCTTCTTCTTTGATCGCTCCGTTAGGTTAGATGTCACGGACATATCCCAGACATTTCTCGTTGGAGATCAGCTGCGATCAGTCAGATTGGCAGCTGTCATCTCTGTCACGGTCTGTAGCTCGTCCTTCCCCGAGGCTTTCATTCCTGCGGTGGAACACCTCTACATCTATAATCCGGTACAACATTGGCAGGACGACATCGAGGACACCCAGTGGCTGGAAATCTTACATCTATTCACCGCTGTGAAATATCTCTACTTATCCCGGGAAATCGCGTCACATATCGCTCCCGCCCTGCAAGAACTCGCCGGGGATGTGTTACCCTCCCTTCAGGATCTTTTATTGGAGGATCTCCCCCATCGAGACCTATCCCGGAACCCATTGAGAAGTTCATCGCCGCGCGACAGCTCGCCGGTCACCCTATAGCTGTCTCTCACTGGGACGGAAACATTACTAGTGGTAGGAGTTCGATGATTGGTTGCCTGTACTTCATCTCCCAATTACGTCTAGTTGATACTTACCACTCGCCAATCAGACTTATTTGTGCGATATCGTTGTGTAGGGATAGAGACCAATAGATTTCAAACTGGTCATTAACCACCCTCAAGTTCACGGTTCATACGTCGTATCTTGCATTCCGGCTGCGGCATGGTTGACCCGTTCGGCATGGATGCACTTGCGTGTTAGTGGGCGCCGAGATGAACGCGAGTCAACCGGTGTCGCTATCCGAAACTCAGACTGCGTCTATGTGATTCCGGAATAATACATACTCACAACTGACAAGTACTACAGGACAGCATGTTCAATGCAAAGCAGCAGCGACCAACTCAAGAATTCCTTTGCGGACTTTCCCCCATTTTTATCGTCCTTGGCGATTGCTGCCACGTCTCACCATGACTTGGTTCCGCCGCCTGACATCGTACAATCACATCCTCTTGTTGTGCCCCCATCCCATGCTGGCGCTCGAATTTGAGCCACCAACCCCATGCATCACCCAAGTCCGGGCCCGCACTCACAGCGTGCTCGAACCACTCGCGTGCCTTCTCAATCCTCCGGTCTGCCCAATACAGCCGAGCAACGGTACAAATCACGAGTGGGTCAGCCTCACATTTGCTGAGGGCGTCCACACTGCGTGCCTTGCGTTGCGGCCGGGCCTCTGACCAGATTGCCATCGACCAGACTATGCCGGATGATGGGCATTCTCGCAGCGCGCGCGCGAGCAACGCTTCCCTTGGGCGGCGCGCCTGAACGCTCCTCGACCCTGACTGCCTGCGCCCAGAGGACGTCACTCTTCGGGTTGACCAGACGCGTTTCTTGAGCAATGCCCAATACTCTTCTCGTCCGCCTCTTCTAGTCGGCTAGCGAGCATCCGTAAGGTGATATTTTTCGGGACAGCCTTGGTTTCGGCGGCATAGGCGGCGCGAGCCGCGGAGTAGTTGTCGACGGTTTGGTGAATCTGCCCTTGGGAAAATGTACAATTTGGCAAACTTCGGATATTTCGATAATCATGATGTGGTGGTAACCATTTTGAGAGCGAGTTCAGACTGGTCTTGCTGCTGTTCGAATACGGCCGACTTCATCCAGATCTAGGGAAAAGAACAAAGTAAGTCTTAGTATTCGTCGAGAGAATAAGAAAGGTTGTATTCACCGTCTTGCTGTCTGCGACTGTCCGCGCGCGCACCAACAGTTCCCATGCCACACTCAATTCTCCATTTTCTGCCTCGAGCTTGACAGCCGCCAGCCAGATCAGTTCGCTCTCCGAATTCCTCACGAATGCGCGTTTGAACACCTCACGCGCCGCACGTACATCCCCACCCACTCACTTCTCGTTGGCCCACATAAGCCATAATACTTCTGCCTGCGGGCAACATCAAGAAAACCCAAAGTCTCTTATTGGGTCTAAGAGCTCTTGCCTAAGACAAACAAGAACTGTTTGCGATGCTTTTAAGCAAGGAGGCGGCATTCTTGCACAAGGCCACCAAGAGCCACTAAGACGAAGTCCTCCACAGGACTCCTACCGTCAGGGCTTCGAGCGCACGTATCAGCCCAATGGGTTGAATGATTGTTATTATAAGAGCAGTGACAGATATGCACTTATCGCATACGTACAGGGGCAGAACAACGGAAATAGAAACGATGTGTGCTGTGCCATCCTCCTGATTCCTCCAGCTCTCCAATGTGGGCGAGGACGGCATCTATTGTGGTCGTAATGTGCTGCCAAGAGTGGGGCGTGCTGACAGCGATGTACCTGGCCCAGGATGTGCGCAAAAATGCATTTATAGAGATGAACAAGGTCGTCCAGACAGACCCAGGGCGACACGTTGGGAAAGAGAAACGGTAAACGCATCACATGGGGGTAGGAGATGCCCACCGTGTGAAAGAAGTTTTCGCCTTCGCCGATATAGGCGGTCCTCTTGAACGCGAGCGCAAGCTGTGCCATGAATTTGAAGACCAAGTTGGCGGGAGCTGGTCCTCTTGACGGCCCAACGATGGCAGCGGGGCATACAATGTACGACCCGGTGTGGCCCTTCTCCGCTGCCTGGAGGATCCTACGGCAGTTAAATGAGCACACGGCACACACACAGAGTCAAAAAGAAGGACATACAGCGCGTCCACTTGACCATGCAACATCTCAGGAGTGATAGACTGAATATCCGCTTCATTGGCGTCCTGCCCAGTTAGAATTACGTCGTCGAGGACAATAGAGTTGCTGTCGCCCGAATTGATCGTTATGTCTGCAGCGCAGGCATGCGAAGAGATGACGTCGGTATTGCTGAAGCTAACCTTGAACAACCTCGACGCCCAAATTACGGACTGGCTCGACGTGCGAGGGATTCCGCACGAGCATCGTAAACTTGAGCGCGGGGTGGGTCTTGACGAGCTCAACAAGAACAGCGCCTAAAGTGAAAGACAACATATTCAGTTACTGAGTGTGTCGGAACTAGTACATGAGAGAAGCGGACCTGCTATGTAGCCTGTCGCACTGATGTAGAATGCTGTAGAGACCGCCATTGGGTCACCCGTCTGGAGAATCACCCGAGAGAGCTACATGGGACAAGGGATCAGATTGACTGGATTTAGATAGGTTTCACATCGGGACTAACAGGGCAGTGCCAACTGGACGGATGGAAAGGACCGCAATTCGAGTTAACGACGAGATAGCGTGTAGTGTCATTGTTCAGGGTGTCCGCTTGCTCCGAGAGTGGTCAACATGGAAAATGTCAATCTCAAGTGAATATTACTCAAAGGTTCTTGAAGAGATCGGCGCCTGGCGCTGGTATTGCTCTGGGAGAGAGACGGAGATGTTATTTGAACCAACACGTGACATTGCAAGATTTTTTTGCTCTGAGCGTTGTCCTCTTGTGCGTCCGCGCGCCTTCGTGACTCCTCATACTTTACAGAGTTTCCGTGTGTCTACACACCTACCGCACTCCGCAAGGAGCATGTACCCTGGCGTGTCATTATCATGATCCGGTTGAACGTCATCCATTCTGTGCGCACAATCCTCGCTGCTCCCCACCAGCAGACCTCCCGCCTCCGCGCGTACTCGCCCTCCAAAGCGCGCTGGGACTCACTTTCGCAGGTTCCTTTATTCAGGGCAGACGGAAGAGGGAAAGGCAAGGCCCGCACGCGACACCGTATCCGAGTTTGGAGATGGCGACGACGAGCAGCACGGAGACAAGGCTATGGGTTATCCAGACGTATATTCCGAAGATGATTGTCGCAAGGATGCTGAACTCTATGAAATCGTGCAACGCCTTCGACGCCTTCGAAGATTTGAAGCTACGATTAAAGTGCGCCTCGTTCCTCGAAAGACAAGCCGGTCCCGTAGGCCCACATGCCTCTACTCTTGGTCTCACGAAGGAGGTCTTCATGCGCCCTTGCAAGTGGTACTCGGGCGGAGCAGGGGTGGGCCCCGCAAGCGCTGTTTGTGCTAAGGTAGCTGATGAGGTGCGGGAGGTGTTGTATGAACTCCGGTTTGAGCTGATGCGACTATGGGCAAGCATGCGCGTTCCTGAGATTTTGGCAATGCGCCACGTACGACTTGAGGAGAGTGGGTTGTGAGTACTTGCTTTTGATTTCGTCATATATAGAACACTCAACATTCTGACCATCCACCTCTTTCATAGCAATCATTTTCACGCACTAGATAGTATTTTAACATATTGTATATTAAGGTTTTCACAAAATATACTGTAGTTCTTGTCAACGTGATTGAATCATTTCTCTTGCTGGAGTTGCTCAAACTCAGAATAAGAGCTTCGCCAGGTGTGCAAGAATTAACACATTTTGGGTTTTCCTGATGAAATACTGTAGCAGACGAGTGGCCTCGCTTCGGCTGGTATATGGCAGGGACATTGGATACTGTGTAGAGCCAAAACAAAGAGATATGGATGACCCAAATGCGGTAGAAGATTGCCCGAACGAACGCTTCTCGTAATACGTCTTGAAGAATGCACGGTTCCAGTGCGGTCTAAGGAATGACACGCTGTGCTGGTGGAACGTCGCTAGACGAGTCTGACAAAAAAGATCAGCACCATTTGGTTCAGATCATAAAGGTTAGACGTACTTATCTGTAAGCATGTGAGCAACCATATCATCGTAACCATAATCGATCGTGATCAGGTTCTCGTCACGACTTCAACAGACTCATAGCCCGATCATGAATGAAGCGACAAAATGGCTTGTAACCGCGCGGAGGTAGAGTCCTTCGGATGGATGTACTGTTTGGCAATCGGGAGAGCGGAAGTATCATCAGCGATTTGAAAATAAAGAGAGGACTCGGGCATGAATCGGACTTGCGTGCTTCCCAGCAAAGAGATAAAGGGAATCTGACGGTATACAGTCTACTGGGACATTTGTTCATGCCTGACGCAACGTTCTAAGGACTGGTCAGGATTTTCAGGTGGTTGCGGCGCCCACGCTTAGAGTTAGACCGGGTTTTGAGTATGACCGACAGCATCGACGAGATCAGCTGGGAGCAAAGTACACTTGCGGTAGTTCGCTTGCTATCCGCATGTACCTGGTTGGGAGACATTCGCGACGCACGGCCGTCAAGCATGTGCATCGTGAAATCGAACTAGGGTGGCTATAAATATACAAGCACCGGATGGCGTGGAACGCAATATTCGAAACGCACCATATTCCACATAATTCCTCTTTGAAAGCCAAGCTTTTGCTGCTCTTCTATCTCATCTTGGAAATGGGATATTGCGTTCGGCTCCCATGCGGGGTATGGATCACGCCAGTGGTATACTGAGATGCGCCAGAGTGCTGAGATTGGGTGCCGAAGAGCCCCACCGTTGAGAGACTCTACGAACGGACCCAGGTGCTGGCCATAGACATCACGGTCCAAGTCGCTGTCTGGTTGGCCTGTAATCAGTAGTGAGATTCAACTGTGAAGGAGATGAGGGGAAAGACGAACCATATGGGTGGGATGTATTCGGTCCAGCGGCGTTACTCTCTAAGCCGAAGTTGTCTCTGTGATACACCTCACATAGTTTCAACATTATTATCGAAATACTGCCGAGGATTAAAAGGATCGTTCGTGTCGCGGGAAGGGATGGAGGAGTTGTGATGTGGGAGCGGAATAGGAAGGGCCATCGAGAGAGACCGTCATGGGAGAAATGGCACGATCGGGAGGTGAGTGGCATGCAGGATGGCTCTGGTCGGAGCTCCTCTTGGACGTAAATATGCGGAAAGGGAATCGAGGTTGTAAGGAGGGAATGAAGAGTTGATGAACTGTGGTGGATGGGGCACCGGATGAGGAGCGCATGGTCGTAGTTGGATAGCCCGATGCGGTGGAGCCGGAGGAGCCGGAGGAGGAGGGAGGAGGGCGGCGCTGCACTGCCACTGAAACTTCAGCCTGTGATGAGGAAATAGTATATTTTCGTCGACGACCTGACGGAGGTGAGTCTGTCTCATGTTGCGTCAAATGAGTCACTACACTGGCATCAAAACCCCAGCCCATGGACCGAGCCGCAGGACTCACAGCATGAGCAAGTCATCGAACCACTGCCAGTGGCGTACCTTCTTATCTTCCGAGTCTGCTCTGGCAACAATGGGCGAGCAATGGCGAACTAAGTGGGTCACTGGCACATTTCTTGAACACGTTCACACTACGCGCCTTGCAATGTGGTAGCCATCGACGGAGACAGTCACGCCGGTCATGTGTAGCGCACCCGAACCGCCTTCCCAATTACTGAGCACGCTACTACAGTAGTCCTAATACTGGTTGCACAAATTCACCATTCACTTCTCTGCCTCCAGTTTGCTAGCGAGCATTACAATGTGATATCCTTTCCGAAAAATTTGAGTCCAGCAGCATTGGTAGGGCATGCTGCAGAGTCGTGTTGGTGGCGCATTACAACGTGTGAGTGGAGGGCTGTGTAGTAGGATTGTACGCCGTATAAAGAGTAGCGGAGAGTGAATATAGTGAATCCAAGCAATCGCTTCGCACCTTTCCTCCTCACACTGAAACCTCATCAATGAGTTCATCACGCCGGTATGTCAGCTGAAATTCACTCACCGGAATACTGAAGCAACTAAGGATGTCTCGATAGCCCTATACAAGAGCATCCACTCTCCCCAATATACCCCGCCATCGGTCCACCATCATTTCCCTCCTGCACTGGGACATTCGTCCAGATAGATTGCCGTTTGGAAGGCTTGTTGACAGAAAAGAGTGCACATTGTGGGACTAGGAGGTGGTCTACTAATGCAGGACGACGTATGTTTCATATATACATTGCATGTCGCCCTGCAACTGTTGCTGATTGATGCGATGTAGGCCGGGTGACAATCGACATGCTCCCCGACGTTCCACTATTAGAAGTATTCAATTGCTATGTGAATCAGGCTCGAGAAGAAGAAGAAAGTTATGAGGGAGGACGCTCGTTCACAATACAGGCATGGCATACACTGGTGCATGTGTGTCGAAAATGGCGGACGATTGTTCTTGGGTCACCACATCGCCTGAATCTTCGACTTTTCTGCAAGGACACAACACCCGTGAAGGACACATTGGCTGTTTGGCCTCCCTTACCTATCGTCATAGGGCAACATCACCCAGCTAGGGGAATGGATAACATCATCGCAGCACTTGAGCATAACGACCGTGTTTGTGATATTCGCCTCTGGCTCTGGCATGTTACAAATTCGGAATTGGAAGAATTCTTGGCAGCGATGCAGCAACCGTTCCCGGCACTAACGCGTTTGGAGATATCGTTGGACAGACGGGATGATTACGATGATTGGTTGGAAGATGAAACCTCGGTTGTTCCCGAATCGTTCTTGGGTGGATCTGCACCAGGTCTAGTCTCGAAACCAGACGTTTGGACAAATTGAGTCGGAGTCAAGTCGGAGTGAGAAAAACCAATACGAGGATTTGTCCTAACGTCTGGTGACTTTCGGTAGGGCGGGTGTGGGTCGGGGCCATGTGACGTAGATAGTCCCTGGCGCGGGCGTGTCCACCGGTTGCAGTGCTCCCGCATTGGCAACTGCTCGACATACCCCCAATACCGATGCCAGTCCAGGGCGGAGGACCAGCGGCTCGTCTCAGAACTACAATCCCTTATCGCTGCTCATGGAGAGCAAGCTGGCCCAGAGCACTCCTGCACATGTTCTCGTTCAAGTTCTCGCATCTGGCCCTGCCATCCAGAAAGACCCTGTCGACAAGCTCCGGGTTCGCCAAGTTGAAACCAGCAGCTATTAGGAGGCAACGTGAACTTCTACCGACACCACCACAGATTTGCGGTTGCAGTGCCTGTCAAGCTCAAAGTATGGCCGCCATCCCCACTTTTATTGGGGTTGGTGGTCCTATTTTGAGCTTGACAGGTGAGCAACGCACGGAGTATGCCCTCTTTTTGAGGGATAACTCGTTCTGTGTGGCCACGACCTCAACCTCCTGCTCGATGTCATGTACTTCCATGTCCGAGTTGCTCAACTTGGTGTCCTGCCACACGCGCGATGGCTCTAGCTCGGCGTCCTCGAGTTCTTCCCCTCTCCCTGCAGCAGATCCCCGGCCAGTGGGATCTTACTCTCACAGGATACGTTTCCACATCACGTCGGTTGTGAGATGTCGCGCAACGAAAGACATACGTCGACTTCGTTTGGTTCGTTTCTTTCGAGTCGAGTCAGCAGCATTAACGACTCCTACGCCCCACTCTCTTGCAAACCGTGCGGCACTCTCTCCAACCAGCATTAACTGCAACATGCGTACCATATCCTTCCCCGATTCCCCAGACGTACATGTTCCTGCCGCACTTGAAGCCTTCCGCTTTACGCTTGTCGGGCATGATGACAATCTGGCCCTCTTCAACTCTGTTGTGCGGTTTTTGCGCGCACCCTTGCTTGCGGCGACTCGATCTGGGATCCTGTCCATGTATGGGAGCTCATGCACAGGTTCATACCAGAGCTCTCAGGCCTGCGCATGCTGCGTGTGCACATCGGAAGTCTTACCAGCCCCTGCGTTGATGCGCCCCCTCAACCCTACCATGCTGCCCGAAACTGAGCCATCCCGGGCTGGGCTACGACCCGGGTGCACAATGCTGCATGCAGGCTGGCCTGTGCTTCTTGCGTCCTCTCCTTCCTCCTTACCACGAACGTCTCCGACTCCATCATAAGGCTTCAGTGTGGACGTAGATGGTGAATGGGCGACGATTGGGCATGCAAGGGCTCTAATGCGACAATCTCCCTCATATAGTTGTAGTACAGTCTTTTGTCTTTTTTTCAACATCAATACACGATCAATTTGCACTCCATTGTCTGAACATTAAGGCATCAACTCGTGTTTCCTGTCAAACCTACACCCCGCGATAACGCCACGGTCACATGACCCCCGACCCACACCCGCCCAAGCGAAATATACCAGACGTTCGTACTCAACCCGCGTATCAGTTTTTCTAACCCCGCAGGTCTGAGTTCGAACGTCTGGTCACGAGACTACACCAGGTCTACGATATCTCAGGTTGGAAACATTCCGTTTCCAGGATTACCGA
>WTXE01000553.1:0-14800 GCA_022496225.1 Russula aff. rugulosa BPL654 | reverse complement strand
GCGCGGATTCCATCTGTAAGTGTACCCTACGCTATGGTAAACGTAGGCGTAGTCACGAAATACAGAAGCATACAAAAATCTAAAAATTCGCTTTCGCCAATTATTCCGCCATTGTTGTCCTTGACAAAGTCTGACTCAACGGGATACGTCAAGGTATTACAATGTCCTACTTAATCTCGATGTTTACTACTGGGGGCGTTAATAATTACATAAAGTACCATTGAACTCGAACACTTACCCGTATAGATCCATGCGAAGACAAGTAGACTGTCACGTCGTCTACTCGTGTCGTATGTGTTCAGAGAACAGCTGTACGACCTCCTGGTTTCCTCCTGCCTCCGCAAGGTGGAGTGGGGTTTGGTGATTGTCGTTACGCGCATATACCTTTGCACCACGCTCCAGCAGGAGCCGCACAACGTCGAGATTCCCACTCCATGATGCAACGTGTAGCGGTGTCCAAAGATCTTTCCGGCATGCTTGAACATTAGCACCACGATCAAGAAGCGACCGTACAGCAGCGACCTTCCCATTCTCTGCCGCTATATGCAGGGGCGTGCTGTGGTTTCCCTCCTTTGCCTCTAGATCCGCACCACGATCCAGTAAGAGCCGCACAACATCGGGATTCCCATTCCACGATGTGCCGTGAAGTGGTGTCCAAAGATCTTTGCTACGTCCTTGAACATCGGCACCATGATCGAGAAGCGTCCGTACAGCAGCAACTTTCCCATTCTCCGCCGCTATGTGCAGGGGCGTGTTGTCGTTGCTCTCCCTTGCATCTAGGTCCGCTTCGTGCTCTAGTAAGAGTTGCACGACATCATGATCCCACTCCAGGATGCGCCGTGTAGCGGTCCAAAGATTTTTGCGACGTGCTTGAACATTCGCGCTGTGATAGAGAAGCGACCGGTACAGCAGCAAGCTTCCCATTCTCCGCCGCTATCTGCAGGGGCGTGCTGTGGTTGTCTGACTTTGCCTCCAGGACCGCACCACGCTCCAGTAAGAGCTGCACAACATCGGGATTCCCACCCCATGATGCACTGTGTAGTGGTGTCCAAAGATCCTCGCGACGTGCTTGAATATTCGCGCCATGATCGAGAAGCGAACGTACAGCAGCAACCTTCCCATTCTTCGCCGCTAAATGGAGGGATGTGCCGTGGTTGTCTTCTTTTGCCTCCAGTTCGGCACCACGCTCCAGTAAGACTTGTACAACATCAGGGTATCCACTCCACGATGCAACGTGTAGTGATGTCCAATGATCTTTGCAACGAGCTTGGGCATTCGCGCCGTGATCTAGAAGCAACCGTACAGCATCAACTTTTCCACTCCGTACAGCCGTATGCAGCGGCGTGCTGTGGCCGTCTGACCGTGCCTTCAAGTCCGCACCACGCTTCAGTAAGAGCCGGACAACGTCGGGATTCCCACTCCACGATGCAACATGTAGTGGTGTCCAAAGATTTATGCGACGTGCTTGAATATTAGCACCACGGTCGAGAAGCGACTGTACAGCAGCAACTTTCCCATTCTCTGCCGCTATGTGCAGGGGCGTGCTGAGGTTATCCGACTTTGCCTCTAGGTCCGCACCGCGCTCCAGTAAGAGCCGCACCACGTCATCAGGATTCTCTCTCCACGATGCACTGTGTAGTGGTGTCCAAAGATCTTTGCGACGAGCGTGAACATTCGCGCCATGATCAAGAAGCGACCGTACAGTGGCAACTTTCCCGGTCCCCGCTGCTACATGCAATGGCGTGCTGTGGTTTTCCTCCTTTGCCTCCAGGTCCGCACCGTGGTCGAGTAACAGCTGCACAACATCGGGATCCCCACTACATGATGCACCGTGTAGAGGCGTGCAAAGATCTTTGCGACGGGCATGAACATTAGCGCCATTATCAAGAAGCAATCGTACAGCAGCAACTTCCCCGTTCTTCGCCGCGAGGTGTATTGGCGTGCTGTGTATGTCCGACTTTGCCCCCAGGTCCGCGCCATGGTCGAGTAAGAGCTGCACAACATCGGGATTCCCACTCCAGGATGCACCATGTAGCGGTGTCCAAAGATCTTTGCGACGTGCATGAATATTCGCGCCGTCATCGAGAAGCGACTGTACAGCAGCATCTCTCCCATTCTCCGCCGCTATGTGCAGCGGCGTGCTGTGATTGTCCAATTTTGCCTCGAGGCCCGCACCACGCTCCAGTAAGAGCCGCACAACATCGCGATTCCCACTCCAGGATGCGCCGTGTAGTGGTGTCCAAAGATCTTTGCGACATGCTTGAACATTCGCACCGTGATCGAGAAGGACCGTACAGCGGCAACTTTCCCGTTCTCCGCCGCTATATGCAGGGGTGTGCTGTGGTTTTCCTCCTTTGCCTCCAGGTCCGCACCGTGATCCAGTAAAAGCTGCACAACATCAGGATCCCCACTCCTGGATGCACTGTGTAGTGGTGTCCAAAGGTCGTTGCGACGTGCTTGGAAATTCGCGCCATGATCGAGAAGCGTACGTACAGCAGCAACGTTCCCATTCTTCGCCGCTAAATGGAGTGATGTGCTGTTCTTGTCTAACTTTGCCTCCAGGTGTGCACCGCGCTCCAGTAAGAGCTGCACAACATCGGGATTCCCACCCCAAGATGCACTGTGTAGTGGTGTCCAAAGATCCTTGCGACGGGCTTTAATATTCGCGCCACTATCAAGAAGTGCCTGTACAGCGGCAACCTTCCCCTTCTCCGCCGCTAAATGCAGTGGCGTGCTGTGGTTGTCCAACTTTGCCTCTACGTCCGCACCACGATCCAGTAAGAGCCGCACGACGTCGGGGTTCCCACCCAATGTTGCATAGTGCAGTGGTGTATAAAAACGTTTGTCCCGGGCATTGATACTGGCGCCATTCTTAAGCAGCAATCGTGTAGCCGCAAGATCGCCTTTTTTGCAGCCCGATGTAGTGCGGTCACGTGATCATCGTTCCGTGCTGCGACGGTCGCCAGGCCAATCACGGGCGCGGTGTCACGTCATTTGTTCTCTGACTTGCCGTGGTCTTGGTATCTGACCATAAAGAAGTTACTAATGGTGAAGATAACCAATTGAACCGTGATTTGCGCACTGTTTAAGCTGATATCCTTCATTCTTTTATCGATGTCTTGTAACATGTCCTGTAGCACGTCTACAACCTTCAGGGTTTCTGCGCCTGTCATTCGCGTTTCTTCTTGTATCGTGTTTTCAAACCTCAGGAGTGCATCCTCGATATCCGACCTTCCCGCCAGCTTCTTCAGATACGTTTCTAAACAGTACTAAGCTGAGGTTACGTATTTTTTGCTAGAATTAACTCACTTGCACGTCGCTCTTTGATTTCCTTTGTTGCGACGGCGAGGATGTGTAGAACTTCAACCATCACTTTTACAATTGCATCGATCATTCCATCGGTCCGCGGATACTTGACGTAGTTCTCCAGCCGTCGGAACACGTTTTCGATACGGTCAAAGATGATGATGAGTATCTCCCGACGATTGCCGATAGCAGTGGCAGCCTGAGTGATTACATTGTCACATCAGTTTGGAAGAACGTCTCCCGAGGGAAAGCAAAACCGGAGGTGTAGCATTGATGGGGTATAAAACTTACCGAGAGAAGGACTGCTATGCCTGTGAAGATCAACCCCGCGGGTGGAAACGCCTGGAGAGTACGCATCAGCGTTCAGATTCTGGATACGTTAAGTGAGACACCCTGAGACCCACCGGGTTAACGAACTCGCCGATTGCGGCAGTGATTGTGCCTGAAAATGCCAATATGACCTTCACGGTGGGATTTAACCAGTTTGACAACCTCATTGAATCATCGTCACTCCGGGACTGGTCAAAACCAGGGATTTGCTGTCGAAGTATGGCTATTGCAGCATCCGGAGAATTGCAGGTTTCAAGGCTGGGAAGTAGCGGATTTGAGATGAGATCATTCCCGGTTCTCTGTTTATAAGATTTTAGAGCAGCGGAGAAGATATGTTTATAGTAGTTCGAATTTGAGAGTGCCGTCGACTCGGACTCGGAGTTGGGGTAGGTCTGCAACATGGGGTTTGTATGGGGGGATGCGGGACTGATGTGGGGCACGAAAGTAAATGGGAGAGAACGTCCCATTAATCTGAAGCTGTGGGAGCTTTATCATGGTGCATTGGTGATGCAGTGCAGGAGTGCGGCGTGAGAAAACCGAAAGAAAGAAACATATACACAGGACGGCTCAAATGGGACTGGGACCCGACCTGACACTGACTTACTCGGTATGTTTGTTTAGCCTCGTGACCGGGCCCTCCAATGGACTCGCCGAGAGACGGTCACCGGTACCGGTCCAATGTTGTTGGCGCCGCGCACAAGAGATAAAATTAAAATAATTAGCTTATCGAATTATGTGATTACGTGATTCGATAATATTATATTCGATTACTTTTTACTTACTTTCACTACAGTCATAAGTTACTCACAGGCACACCACAGAACATGTAGAAGTCAAACAGGCGTAAGGCGATTTTTCGGGCCACTCATAACGCAGACAGAACTATATCGCACGATCTCTTCCAACCTAGGCGTTAGAACCAGACCACACCCCTCATCGTCCGACTTCAGCTTCAAGCTTCAACGATCGGTCGCAAAGTGCGTCCACGAGTCGACAGGGAAACACGAATCGTTTGACGTTGTCGGCCCGGGACTGTCCACAAAAACAAGTCATGCCACGCCTTGCGGTCAGTACTCAGCTCAAGGTATCTGATTTGTCCGTCCTCGACTAGAAGTGGCTTCCAGTGCTCCACGGTAGAGGGAAGCACAATCAGGCGTTTGCCAGTGACCTACAGTGAGTCTACAGTGCCAGCTTTGCTTTGGTGCTTTGGTGTTGTTTTCGACGTCTCAAAAAATGAATCACTCCCACCATCAAAGTCCGCGCTGTGCATGTCGTATTTGATGCATTAATTCAGCATTCCGTTCAGTTGACTTCAGTTTATCGGCAGTAGTGGACGGATTCTGAGTTCGTTACCAAGGTTACAACGGTCTTTCAAGAGATCTACACTATGCTTCGGGTCCAATGGTGATGGTAACCCGGAGTTACAGTCTACTTCTCCATCCCCCGAAATTCTATCACCAACTACCACGACACTTTCTACATATACAGTACATCACAGCGATCGAGAATATATATAGAAAAGACTGTACGGCACGAATAAAGACAAAACTGTACGAGTCTTATCTTGATTTGATGGTCGAAACTGTTTTCAAAACAGAATCTTTGACAAACGTAAGAAAGAAATGCACACAATACGGGCCAAGGACGCAGTCGCATCCTGGTCAGTGACCGTATTACTACAAGACTACAAGAGTGATGCATACAGTAGATTGTGATTGGGGAAAAAGTCTGTGACAAACTAAAAATCAATTTTACTGCGACCGCAAGCCAACATAACGCCGCCGCTGTCTTGTACAGGTGGTCGAGGGGAAGCGCGATGAACCCCAGCAATGAAAAAAGGGTGGGAAAATACCGGGAAAACTATACAGTCAACGCGTGGCTGGCGGGCGCTCCGACGCGGTTCGGATTCGAACGCCGTGCCTCCGACCCACAACCTATACTGGCAGTCCGGTGTTCCATCCCTCTCGCATACCGATCATGCTTGCGAGAACTGAACAAAGTTTAGGCGTGGGCACAAACGAAGGGACCGCGGTGAGCTAAACGTGCGCCGCAGCTAATCGACTCCAACAAACTCTCTAGTCCCCAGGGCCGCTACCAGCCAAACCAAAGACGGTCGTGCGTGACGGGCCCTTGCTTCCCACGGACGCGTTTTTGAACTGCGGACTAGTCTGCATGGGAGAAATGGAGTTTAATGGACAACAATGTATCGTTCATGGTTAACACGACCCGTGACGACCGTGAAGTAGTATCTCGTGGAGGATGTCTGCGCCAGCGAAGCCTCGCTAAATTCGCAGAAGCGGTTCTCAGAGATGACATTTTTGAGCGGAATTTATGATCTTTGACTCGCTGTCTCGATCCCGCTACATTTCAGGCGCTGCGTCGAACGGTGGATAGCCTCGGTCATGATATTGAACCAGTGATGACCGAGGATTGGGTGTATGCTGTATTCCCTCTGCCTCCGGGATGTTTTATGCCTGGTATCGTTCCAGATCGACATCGCTCTACTGCATCGTGCCCTCGCACAAGCAGTGGTCCTACGATTCGTCCGGGACGGCATACTCGGGGACGCGGCTACCTCCGAGTCTTCCTCCGAAGTCGTGCTGCCCCATTCACGCGAGAAGGAGTCATCCACACAAACTGCTGTTCAAGCGTCAAGGCCCATCGTCACCGAGTCATCATGACTACTTCTAATTAAGGGGCTTGACGGAACCTTGAACGTTTCCATCGATTGTGCGTGTTGCGCGCGAGACTTTACTGTACCATGATGTGTTGGACTATGCCCTCTTCTCCTTTGTTCATTTTGTATGCCCTGGAATTTTTGTAGGAAAATACTACAAGAAAAAATTTCCTTTTTTAAATTGGGGTTGCGCCTCCAACGGACATCAAACGGAATCAAGTCTTGCCAATGGCCCTGAATTTCGATCACATGCACACAGACTGTTCATTGTCAACGCCCATACAGTGAGTTGCACACGACCCGACAGCAACAATCTCAGTAGATCGCGGCGGTCATCGCGCTCTTCTCCCGTACCTACATATAACGTACTACATATCATCGGTCTTTAGCATAGAAGCGGTGCCGTTATACAGTGACTACTACAGTTACAGAGTTGCTGTGGTTGGTGCTATGCATTCACGTCCGAGTCAACGTACTCGTACATGGTATCAACATAGAAGTAGAACAGTTTGGATCGCGCGGGCGATCGTGGTTGGTGCCGCACGTACTGTCACGTGACGCGGCACGGCGGACTGAGACTCGGAGTTCTATTGGTAGTTGTTCTAGTGGTAGTTGAACATTGAACGTATTGAACGTTGACGTTGATCACTGGAACAACGGGTGCACAAACCACAGGATACTGTACCCTCTGAGAACCCCAACCAAAGTCCTCAGGCCTATGCCTCAGCGTTCCCTCTTGCGTCCTATTCACTGTCAAGTTATGCATGATCTGCAGCCAACTGAAGGGTCACTCGCACAAGGTATTAAGTAGTACAAGGCTACGCAGACAAGGCAAGCCATGGAATAGTAGACAAATGAGGAGAACAGACGACTCCTGGTGCAAGAAAAAATGAGCTGGTAAGACGTGAAACAAAAGATATGAAGGGTTAGGCGTGCGCCCGAAGCTGAGGTATCCTAACGAATGCGCGAATAATAGTTACCTCACATCGTATCTCGACTTCGAAACGCGCGGATTTCCAGGTGTAAATAAGTGTACCATAGTAACCATAGGCCATGGTAATTGAAATGTTGGCGTAGTCACGGAATATACTAGTAGCGAATCAAAAAAAAAAAAAAAACGCTCAGCAATTCCGCTACTGGTGTCCTTGATGACGATTGTGAAGACAGGAAAATGTCAAAGTATTACAAAGTCTCGAAACTGGTCGAGCATTAATCTCGATATTTGTGACTGGAAACGTTAATAATCACATAAAGTACCGTCGAAGTCCAGCACTTACAGTATAACTCCATGTGAAGGACAAGAAGATACCACGTCATCTATTCGCGTTCCATGTGTTCAGAGAACAGCTGCACGACCTCCTGGCTTCCTCTTGCCTCCGCAAGCCGGAGTGGAGTTTGGCGATTGTCGTTACAAGCATAGACGTTTGCACCACACTCCAGTAAGAGCCGCACAACGTCGGGATTCCCACTCCGTGATGCGACATGTAGTGGTGTCCAAAGATCGTTGCGACGTGCTTGAATATTCGCACCCTGATCGAGAAGCGACCGTGCAGCAGCAACTTTCTCATACTGTGCCGCTACATGCAGGGGTGTGCTTTGGTCGTCCAACCGCCTCCAGATCTGCACCGCGCTCCAGTAAGAGCCGCACAACATCGGGATTTCCATTCCACGATGCACGGTGTAGTGGTGTACAGAGACCTTTTCGACGTGCTTGAATATTCGCGCCATGATCGAGAAGCGACCGTACAGCAGTAAGTTTCCCATTCTCCGCTGCTATATGTAGCGGCGTGTTGTCATTGTCCAACTTTGCCTCCAGGTCTGCACCACGTTCCAGTAAGAGCCGCACAACATCGGGATTCCCACTGAACGATGCACCATGCAGTGGAGTCCAAAGATCGTTGCGATGTGCTTGAATATTCGCGCCATGATCGAGAAGTGACTGCACAGCAGCAACTTTCCCATTCGCTGCTGCTATATGTAGAGGTGTGGTGCGGTTGTCCAACTTTGCCTCCAGGTCTGCGCCACGCTCCAGTAAGAGCCGCACAACATCGGGATTCCCACTGAACGATGCACCATGTAGTGGAGTCCAGAGACCTTTGCGACGTGCTTGGATATTCGCGCCATGGTCGAGAAGCGACCGTACGACAGTAACTCTCCCATTCTCCGCTGCTAAATGCAGCGGCGTGTTGTCCTTATCCGTCTTTGCCTCCAGGTCTGCACCACGCTCCAGTAAGAGCCGCACAACATCGGGATTCCCACTCCACGCTGCACGGTGTAGTGGTGTCCAAAGAGTTTTGAGACGTGCTTGAATATTCGCGCCGTGGTTGAGAAGCGACCGTACGACAGCAACGTTCCCACTGTCTGCTGCTATATGCAGTGGTGTGTTGTGGTTGTCCAGCTTTGCCTCGAGGTCCGCACCGCGCTCCAATAAGAGCCGCACAACATCGGGATTCCCGGTACACTTCAGGAAAAACCTCCTTTGCTAACCAGCTCAGGCTAGACACAGTAGGATTCGTTTGGTCTCATTATTGCCGGGTAGCAGTAGCACGTCGTTAGGCCGATTATATTGGTCCCCCTACTAGTTGGCCTATACAAGCCTTAGTAGCGGTTATTAGCGGAAATTTAGGTTTATTAGTTACATATCAATTTCATGCAAAGTACCATAGTCATTAGTAGCAGTTATTAGTATCCATTTAGGCTTATTAGTTATGCTAAGCATGGTATCAATATTACCGTAGTTTTATTAGCTTGCCTAGAATGTCGCAATCAGGCATTATTATATAATAGGAATCTTTAAATCGGTTGTATTTCATTCGACTCATAGCAGCAAAGAGTAAGATATACACAACAACGTTATGTCATAGATAAGATGGCCCAGTAGTAAGAACTAAGAACCATAGACCCAAGAGAGCACACGCGGGGAAGATCGCGGTTCAGTCATCTCAGTACAGTCAAACGCTGGGGGCAGTGACCGGCTCTGCAGCGACGCTGGACCTGTGGACCTTTCCAGTGGGATATACATGTCTACGCCAACGCCAACAGGGCGGTGGATGGGAGGGAGGTTGTCATCGTCGTCATCCATCTTCCGATGTCTGGGAGTGTAGTCTGGGTAGCGCGGCAGGCTGTGTCGTCGATTGTCACGACCATTATAAGGGGGTGATCATGATCTTGGGTGGGCAGAAGGGGAATTACGTCCTATAAGATGAAACATGTGGGGGAAACAGTTGTTGAGAACGGGACATGGCATACAGCATGGAAATAAAAAGGGAGAAGGCCACACCCACCATTCCATGGTCTGATGCTGTCGACGGTCCTGACAGCGAGCTCAATAATGGACGTGCGGTTGACGCGATGACTCCTCCGGTTTTGCACTCTCAGGGTGGCCGATGATGTCGAGTTGTTAATGTTGATGTTGGTGCGACTCTGGCATACACGTGTGGTGCTCGTCAAGAAGGTCGAGCGAGCAAGGTGGCAGAAGCGTTGTGGACAGCAGTTCCACAGCATGAACGCTAGTGCCGAGTGACAAAGACAAAACGAGAGTGCACAGGTATATCGTCAGTGATAAGACAAAAAGAAAGGAAGAAATCCTCAACTACTCATGTTACCAGCAATATTCGAGTTCACACTGGCACTGACAAGCCGTGTAGCGTAGGCGACGTCCAAGGAACGAACGTGTGGTGCCAGCTTGATGATTTTGATGGAGGATGCGTGGGCCGCGTGGCCTGGTGGCGACTTGCAGGAAAGGTCTGAACGGGCATGGGCTGGGTGGGCCTGGCGTTGACTTACAACTTGAGGGACTTGAGGAACGAATGTGCAGAAGAAAGCAGATGACGCGAGACCTAGCAGGAGCATGGGCGCCACTGCAAGGGTGTCGAGACCCGTCTCGGACGATTGCCGAGAACTGAAAGGCACGCTAACGAGAAATGAGAGGAAAGAAAGTCAAAACAATGGGGTAGATTCCATGAATAGATGGGTAGATGCCCTCCTCGACGAGTAGGAGGGCTGTCTTACATACATGAGCGCTATGTCTGGTGTCGGCGACCTCGGAGGTGGCTACATAAAGGAAAGTCTAACATGGGATGAAAAAGGGAGCGTACGGCTGCCGTGTGGTGGCAACGTTATGTCTTGTGTCACGGCTTGAAGCTTGAAAGGTGTGTTATGTCGAGCGCGAGGCGATAACAACAACGACAAAAGACAGAGAAAAGAAAATATCAAAATATCAACAAGACGGCGGGCGCTGACGCGGAGACCGTTCCGTTCCACGCCCAACCCCGACACACTCCTTACAGAACCAACTTGAAAAGATGTCACAAATTAGCTGGGAGGTCAACCGGTCAAGGAACAAGAGAGGAGAGAAGAAGTGGGCGTTTGACATCAATGTGGGTGTGTGGCGTGTTCGAGTTCATTTTATGCACGTGACTTTCGACTTGGAGAATTTAGGTGGAGCCGGAACGAGCGCGTCGTATTATCCGTCCTTTCACTACATCCCACTTCCGCTGCCCAGCAGTGGCTCTTCGTACATACTCAGATCTCCCTCTGTAATTACATACTTGAGCCACATCATTGAAACAGGATGGGACAAAGCCCACACTGGGCCACTGGCACGGATGCCCTTGTTTCATTTTTCATCAACCTCGACAGCCATCCGGCCCATTCCCCTAACGACACCCCAGAGGGCAAACAAGCCCTAGTCTGGTACCAAGCTCATGCACGCGTGGACTGGCACCGAAAGCTAGCCAACTTCAAGAAGAAGGCGAAGGACTTGTCCATCCACAACAACGTCACCCAGGCTCACGCACTGCACCTTTACACCCCCATGCACCGCATTTACTTGCATGTGCTGCACTCCCCCATCACACACATCATGCGGCCCACCCGCACCCGCATGGTCCACACTTAAACTGCCAACAAACCAGCTGAACAAAAGCTAGACGAAATGGCAGCAGCGCTGGCCCGAAGGCCCAGCCCAAGCCAAATAAGTCATCGTAAAGGAGACTGAAATCCGGATGCTACTGGCCCTACATTAGCAGCAGGTTGGAAACGTGCTCTTTACATTATGGCTCTGTAGTACCTTGTATCTAGTCTGGCCTACTTTTCCTAACTGACTTTTGAATAGAACTTATTATATATCTAGTCTGTCTACTTTTCCTAACCGACTTTTGATAGAACTCATTATTATCTAGTATACCTCCTTTTCCTAGCCGACTTTCGAATAGAACTGATTATGCATCATTAGCAGCTTTAGTGACTTTAGCTAACGGTATCATTGTCAGATCTACTGGCTCTAATAAATTTAAAGTTAGGAAAAGAGGTTTTTCCTGATGCCACGATGCACGATGTAGTGGTGTCCAAAGATCTTTGCAACGTGCTTGAATATCAATATTCGCGCCATGATCGAGAAGCGACCGTACAGCAGCGACGTTCCCATTCTCCGCGGCTAAATGCAGTGGGGTGCTGTGGTCGTCCATCTTTGCCTCCAGTTCCGCACCGTGCTCTAGTAAGAGCTGCACGACGTCTGGATTCCCACCCAATGCAGCAGAGTGTAGTGGTGTATGAGAACGTTTGTTCCGGCCATCGATACTGGCGCCTTGCTTGATCAGTAGTCGTGTAGTCGCGAGATCGCCGTTCTCTGCTGCCACATGCAGCACAGTCACGTGATTATCGTTTCGCGCTGCAACATCCGCGGTTTCGGTCGCCGTGGCGGGCGCCATATCGACGTCATTTACTCTCTGACATGCCGCGTTATCCGCATCTGACAATGAAGACATTAATTTTGAAGATAACCAATTGAACTGTGATTTGCGTACTGTCAATGCTCTTTCGGCTGATATCCTTCATTCTTCCATCGAAGCCTCGTAACATGTCCCCGACACCCTCTAACATACCCTCTACGCCCCTCATTCTGTCCTGTAACACGTGTATACCTTTCAGGGCTTCTGCGGCAGCCATTCGCGTTTCCTCCAGTATCGCATTTTCGAGCCTCGACAGTGCACATTCGATATCCGAATCCGTCCCTCCCACCAGCTTCTTCAGATACTTTTCTAAACATTACTAAGCTTAGAGGACATATTTTCCGCCAGAATTAACTCACTTGTACGATTCTCTCTAATTTCCTTTGTTGTAATAGCGAGGATACGTAGTACCTCAACTATGACTTTCATAATTGCGTCGATCATTCCAGCGGTCCGTGGATACTCGATATAGCTCTCCAGCCGTCGGAAGACGTTTTCGATACGCTCAAAGATGATGATTAGTCTATCCCGATGATAGCTAGCATCAATAGCAGCCTGAATGATTACAACGTCAGATTAGTTGGGAGAAAGTCTCCCGAAAGAAGCAAAACGTGAGGTGTAGTCATTGATCCAAAACTCACTGTGAGAAGAACTGCTATGCCCGTGAAGATCAACCCCGCGGGTGGGAATGCCTGAGAATATGCATCAGCGTCCAGACTCTTTATAAGTTAGGTGGAATACACCGAGACCTACCCGGCCAATATGCTCGCCAATTGTGCCTGAAAATCCAACTAATACGCTCACGGTAGGATTTAACCAGTTTGACAGCCTCTCCGAATCCTTACCACTCCGGGACTGGTCAAAACCGGGGATCTGTTCTCGGAGTAAGGCTATTACAGTATCCGGAGAACTGCAGGCTTCAAGTCTGGGGAGTAGCGGATTTGAGGCGAGATCATTCCCTGTGCTCTTCTTGTAAAAGTTCAGAGCAGAGGAGAAGATGTGTTGATAGTTTGAATTCGAGAGTGCATTCGATTCAAAGTTGGTGCGGGTCTGTGACATGGGGGTTGTGAGGGGGAATGAAAGGAACAGCCTAAAAGCAAACGGGGGAGAGTGGCACCCCGGCACCTACTCGGGCCGCAGTCTGAGATGCGAGAGCCTTATCATACTGATGCACGGTGTGAGAAAACCGAAAATGACAATGACTGAACACATGCGCAGTCGTGATTGGGTTATCGGATTACGTCAATGTAGAGAACCTCTAAGGCCGCAACTTAAGATGAGTGAGGGACATCCATAAGATGGGGGATATACGACGGGGAGATCCACGTGCTATGACCTCATCACATCATGGCGGCGTGACTGCTCCGCGGAGATCTGCCAGGCAGTTTGGTCTTCTCCGCAATAGTTGACTTTTAGTCAGTAGTTTACAGTAATCAACATCGGTGACGAAGATTCAGAGTTTGCTCCCAAGGTTACTACTGTCTTTCAAGAGATCTAATGCTTCGGGTCCAGTAGTGATGGCAACCCGGAGATGACGAAAACGACACGAGTCTTATATTGATTTGATGGTCGAAACTGTTTTGACAAACGCAAGGGAAGACAGAAATAGGCAAAGAAAAACAATATGCCAGCCAAGGACGTGGTCGCATCCTGGCCGAACTGCAAGACCATAAAAGTGCTGCATACAGTAGATTGTGATTAGGGATAAAGTTCTTTGACAAAGTTTTGACTAGAAACAAATTTTTGCTGCGACCGCCAGCCAGGTTCCATCCAAGCCCACACAACAAGCCCGTCGCCCGCTACCCTGCGCCCAGAGTTCGTTCAAACCAGCGTAAGACGATTTTTAGGACCATCCACAACGCGTATATGTGACCCTGCGCCCTGACGAGCCTGAACAAAAGCCGCAAACTCTTTCTTAGTTTCAGAATCCCCATATCGCACGATCTCCTGCAACCTAGGCAAAAGCAAAAGCGCATCCTTCTCCTCCTTCTTCCCCTTCCCCTTCGGCCCCAGAGCCTTATCGAGTTCTTCCACGACTCGACCGGCCACACGAAGTGTCTGGACGTTATCGAACAAGCGAAGTAGTTCGTGCCACTCCCGCGATCCGGTTTCCGGTGCCACTTGTTCCTATGTCCGTCTTCCACCAGGAGCGACTGCACAGTCGTAGAGGGCATCGAAGCGACAGCGTGACAAATCTTGGCCACGAGCCCAATCTTCCCTTCGAAATAATATCCCCGGTTGTTGAATCTCAGCTCGAACGCGCCACGGCCGGTCCACAATTCGTCGTGATCCATAACGATGGAGAAACCGTCCTTGAACCTCACTCTAGCAAACTGAAACGAGAGATGCGCCGATCCGCTGATGAGTCGTGAGAGGTGTTTGAAGGTGGTGGTGCCGAGATCCGCTGCACTGTCATTAATTTCGTTGGTGATCGTGATGGACAACTTTTTGAGAAAAGGGCGCTGATCCGAGCCGCAACGGCCTCCAAGTATTTGGAAATTCCTTGGTATTCGAACTCTTCCAAGTCGGTAAGGGCCAGCGGAGCCGAGTCCGGTTTACCACCAGCACAAAGCTCTTTCTCCTGCGTTCCGTCCGATCCGAAGGAATAGAGAACGAAACGCCAATTTTCAGAACTTTGAGGTGCGGCATCACCGCAAGATACTTCATCAACGCATCCGGTTCCATCGTAATCTCTCCAATCGAAAACGTGACGATGAAGGAGGAGGAGGAGGACGAGACCAGCAGCGCCGGCGGC
>WTXE01000552.1:0-14822 GCA_022496225.1 Russula aff. rugulosa BPL654 | reverse complement strand
TATCGACGGAGCCGAATGGAGTGTCCTCTTATCCGATGTCCATCCAACAGACGGGGATGAACCTGCGGCAGGAACAGCAACAGCATCTTGAATTTCCGGTGTATTCATCTAAGAAGTGCTGAATATCCAGGCATTGAAAACGGGCCACACTTCAATCACGTATGCCAGTTTGGCCAAGAGGAGATTCGTTAGTTAGCGCAGTCTTGCTTGTATCTGAGTTGATTGCGTCAAGTATTCGGCATTATGCCCACCAGGAATTGTTCGCCCTCAGGCTGGGTCGAGAGGCGTCTATCTGTGTATCCGTGATCATGAAGAATCAGAAAAACTCTTATCCCGGCGAAGTTTGAGGATCAGATCGATGAGACTTGAGGCGATGTCTGTCTGTCCAACATCTATTAGACTCGGAGCCCAGTGTAGCGTCACGGTCCTGCCAGTCACTGAACAACACCCTCTTCCTATATCACCGTGACGTGACATACGATGAAAGAATCATCATAGAGTAAGTCATTACTTTTACACTCAAGATAACATTGACATTTGGTCGCAACGCTTTACACATTCATACAAGCTATCCATAACGGAATTCGGAAATACCTTGACAGATGACAACCTCAGATCGGAACGGCAACCACCTTCTGGTACCTAACCACTGATGCCGTGTCATAATGTATAGAACTCAGTTTCCACCCTGCCTGTTTGAGCAGGTCACGGAAATAGGTGATCGTGCGTTCTTGGCCATTACAGCTACTCATCATCTTTGGTGAGAGCGCCAAAAAAAAGTCAGCTCATCACCTAATCGGAGTTCCACTGATTTTTCTCACCAGCATGTCGACAAGGTACACTACTGAGCCCGCGCGACCCATGTTGGGGAGTAGCGGCTTGGGGGGAACAGGAAGTTCCGCTCCAGGGATCTCGTGTGCAGCAGGTTCGTCACAGACAGTTGAAAACACTTGCTCAACCAAGACCATCTGAGTCTTTGGCCCAGCGGCGGCGCGCAGATGTTTCAGTATGGTGAGGCAATACTCGTCGGACCAGTCGTGCAGTATGTGGCAAAGGAGGAAGACAGAGACATCATCTTGCCGTGCAGGTTGTGGCGTAAAGAAGTCGTGGGCTTGGGAACTCAAATATCAGTTGTGCCAACCCTGAGACGGTGAAGGTAAGAATTAATAAACCTTGAAGCTTCACGTGGCCGGATTCGACTGCGTTTGGCATCTTCTCCTTCCAGAACTGTGTAGTAAGTCACATTGTTAAGGACATATCATAATTTTGGACAGCCTTGGTAAACTACAATACACATACCTCGACTGCATCTCGTACGACAGGCTCGCGGTCTTGGACAACGAAGCGAAGTTGTGAGTGATGCTGGGCAAGAACTAAGGACTTCGAGCCAATGCCGCCTCCAATATCGACAATTAACGAGCCCTCAGGGAGCTGTCCCCAGGTGTACCCTGCCGATGTTTTAAACGTGACATGGTGGTGTGCAAGAGCCACGCAGCCTGAACGAACCTTCGAGAATGGCCCCAACAGGGGTCATATTCTTCAAGCCATTCATAGCAGCCCCGAATCGGGTAAGACGCAATTTGTTTTCTGGGGCCTCGAACCAGGTCCACACGTCTTCCTTGACATTGAATGCTTTATTAAAGGCAGTCTTGTTTGATTCGTACGCATGACCAAACTCAGGGTCGAGAAGAGTCTCGGTCAGATAGCTGGAGGTCTTAAAGCCCTCATCGAGTCTATAGACCGTATCAGGATCCAATATTGTACGAGAATCCGATGAGTAACTCATACTCATGTTCGAGGATGGATGTTATCCCGAGGGTTCCTATGTGTTTCGATTCGGGACTAACAGTTCTCAGGCTTAGTTCGTCATAAAGATGAAGAGACTTGGGACCAACTTCGCCAATAGCTCCCAACCGATTTTCCCGTATCAAGAACGGAAGAGAGACGGTTATTAGCAAATACGTCCGGGGACACCTCCGTGAATATATAATTTGTGCCAAGGAGGCGGAGGATTCGAGCTGGGAGCGTTATTAATGGATAGTATAAAAATTACCTCGATAATGTACTTACCCAATTTTCCTGGGTGAACCTTAGTGGGCTTGGCAATTTCCGACACATGTTTCCCCTAAACAGCAGACGCTGAGGGCAACTTCAAAGCGGAGCTGAGCACAACGCTACCTTGGGGCCAGCATCCCGAAGAATTTCAGCAACGTGCATGCTAATTGCAGTTCGCAGTGCACTAGAAAGATGAAGCTTCAATATTCCCACGTCGTTAGCCATAATTTATAGCAGCGAAGTTACACTCAGTGTTACCTGCATCGTGATATCGAAGAGCGTCAGCGGCGCAGGCCTCACGAGTGTTATGAGCTGCGCTGCAGCGGATGTGATGAGCGATCCGGCCGACATGATGGCAGGATGCATGCGTGGTGCCTCAGTCTCGAGGCTAAAGGTTGAACCCGAAGAAGGGTAGGTGAAAGAGTTGGTGGTGACAGTCGCTTCGATCTGTTCAATGGACGACTGTATGATGTTTGCCAGGGCTTTCAACTCGGCCAAGGCCGGCAGGGCCCTTCCGAGGAGAACACTGTTGGTCACTCCAAAATCAAATGTATGTGCAGACGTACCCTGTGGCGGTATTCTGGGTGGTCATGGGGTGAGACATCCCGAATGATGAGAAAGGCGATCATACTGAAGCTCAGTTGTTTTATGTCATTGAGTAACATTGATTCGTAATACTGTAGGGCGGAGTTCGGCATGTAGAAGACGCTTTATGTAAACGTTGAGAACATTTCTTTGCAATCTGGCGCGCGACTGCGGACACCTACCTGGACCTGGAACGTGTTCTTCTCACACGAGTTGTGCATCCCCTCTTACTGTATAGGAAAACCGCAAGTCGAAGTAGCGCGGTCTACTTGTTGAGGGCACGGTCTTTACTCGAACATCTTAATCCGTCGATCCAGTACTGTGGAATTCTGGCCCTTTATAATCAAATACTATGAGCAACTGTGTTTACCCCCCGCGTCCCCGAATCAATGATTCGAGCTATTGTTTATACACCAGAGGTGGCAGCGCTTCACTATTCGTCGACACGCATGTCCATCGGCCGGATCATGATCGGTGATCGAGGACAGTAGGCAGAGCCTGGTGTCAGCAAGCCTTGCGGCCAATTTCTGGGGGGCAATTAGTCGCGCGTAGTAAGTTATGGTAGTCACTATGTATCGGAAGCGCCAGGTACTTACTGATACCAATCATGGAGTATGATGTCTTCACATCGTTTTTCCGAAATGCTTGACTTCGATCCGTTTCATCCTTCTTCGCAAAATAGCTATACAAAAAGGTCGACTCGGAACCTGTAGTTGGGTGGTCCAAGCGCAGACGCGTAGCGTCGGAGTTTGGAGTGTGGTCTTGGTGACCAGGAGCGGTACGCAGTATTATCTGCCCTTTCACTACATCCCACTTCCGCCGTCCAGCAGCGGTTCTTCGTACATACTCAGATCTCCCTCTGTAATTACACCTTCCCACCAGACCCTTCAGCCAATACAGTCCTTCACACACGAGCTAAGCCAACGAGCAATCCTACCACTAAGACACCAATCACAAGTCACGCTCCTCTCCAAACCTCCAACAAAGAGTGAAGAATTACCTCCATCTCGCAGCAGCACTTTCACAACCAGCGGGTCTGTTGTGACCACCAGTTCACGGATCACTGGCATTCACTGCTGCGAGCGCGAGAGCCCTACCCGCCTGCGCAGCTCCCCTCTCCAGCTGGGCCCACACGCTTCGCCCGACGGCGCTGCACGCGTGCCCCTGCACCCAGAAACCTCACGCAGCACACCTCGTTCGTACCACACTGGCAGCACCCAGTCACATTACGGGCCCTCTACTCGACTCGCTCCCAGGCGCCAAGAGGCTATACAGTACTGAATATAGCCTAGTATATGCCGGCCCACTGACAACCAGCGCTTTCGGTCTTCTTATGATGAGAAATCGATACAAATCCAAGGCACGAGAAGAGTAGAAAGAATCGTATTGGCATCGTATTGGCAAAACCGGCAACTCATTTGCTAACTTTTTAACGTGATCTGACCCTAACCCCACTTATCGCATTACCATACCCGCTTGGGAATGGCCGACCGAGCCTGAACAAGCTGATCTGATCCCTTTTTTGGCCACGCAGGAAATCGGGAGTTCGAACAACCCCCTTGTCCGAGAAGAAACCGTGACCACTGAGGTTTGGCTATCGAGTCAAAAAGATGTGATATAGAACTGTATGGAGATGGCCGTATTCCGGAATGGATTCTGGACTCGTTGCCACAAGATTTATCATTGCCAAAGTAGTTGCGCAGCCGCAGCACTGATGACAGGAAAGCGGATTTCGGTTCACTTGGCCGCCCGAGCCTATAATACGAGCGTACCGCTCAGGGGAATCTTTAATCACCGCGTGATCGTCGCCCTCCATCAGACCACGGGGTCGTGTGCCGTTTCTGGCAGGTGTAAACCCAATCGCTGACCAAGCTCGACCAAGCCCGATCCCTAGGCCACTCTGTCGGTTTGACCTCCCTAATACAGGACGAACCATCATTTACCCTGATGGGGTACACACATATACACGACGACAGCAAGGCAGTTGCCGAATCTCGCTGCATCCTCCACGTTGGCCATTTCATGTACCGAGGACCGAAACACTACCTACAGGAACTTCTCTGGACAGTGGACAGTCGATTAGAATCGCGCTGCGCGATATCACATAGAGATCTTCTCACCTATCATTTCCTCTTCACCACAACGGAGGCAATATGGGAAATTGCTACACGTAGCATATAATGATGAGTAGAGGCTGCCCAAGCTATCTGGGACATCTTACCACTTGGGCCTGTTTCAGCATAATCAGCTGCAGTCATCACTGCGTAGAGAAAAACGCTCACCACTGAGGGAAGGGCTTGTAGCACGGCCACGCAGGGGCTAGCGGTTCACAGTAGAAGCCCACGACGAGGTCCGGTTTGTTGACTGGTGAAAGGCCATTCGGAACGAACGTCTGGTTAGCCTTGGCACCTATCTCAGCCTCCTGGCACGACAGGACATCGCCGTAGTTAGCTGGCTGCGCATATGCATAGAGCAGACCGAGAAAAGCGAGAGTGGTGGGGAACAGATGCATCATCGCGGTTTACTCGTACTTATCTTTTCCAGGATGCTCAGATAGGGCATTTATACAGGAGCCCCCGGAGAAGCAGCTGGCAACGCCTCCGGGGTCAGTAACTCCAAGCCATACAGCATACAACAAGCCGCGGTAAATACCCATCCAAAGTCCCCTTCAGAAGCAATCCCAGGCGTGATACGAATGGCCTCATGGGCCGGGACAAGCGCATATCAAGCAGTCGTGGTCAGGAATGGATGCTAGTACGCCTGTTACAGATAGGTCAGGGCCGTGAAAGTCGGGCGGGCGCGTGGTGCTGCGGTACTCTTCGCATCATGATTGGACGTTTCAACCCGAGCTGCCTGAGCCTCCAGAATTAGAGATAATGTCACGCAGAGATGCTGACGACACCGACTCAGACGAATCCCCTTCCTGAATAGCCTATTCCACACAACACATGCACGGGCTTTAGACTTGCGCGCCACAACAGTGCCGCAAACCAAAACATGCCGTGAGTCCGAAATCGTACGAACTATCTTTGAGGAATTATTCAGGGCGTGGAATTACACCGCCAGGCGTCCCGAGACCCGTGAACGATGCAGTCCATAGTCGGCAAACCTCGTTGATATAGTGGGCCACGTCACTTGTTTCGCGTGTTGTGTACCGGTGCATTATTGAATGAAGTTATAAGGACTAAACTTGTGCATGTTCACGGCCAAAGAGGCCAGATCAGGGCGGGGATAGGGAAAAAAAGAGAGAAAGTCAGGATGATAATTTTTGATACTCCATCAAAATAATCCAATATATGCATGATGCGCCGCTCCTGTGCCACAGATCTTGACATCTTAAGTCTGCGCCAAGCCGACTAAATAGCCGTCAGGTCCACATATGAAACTTATAAACTCTGATCCATCCCTTGCACTGCCACGATGTTGCCAGATCGAAGCGCGGGAACGGGGCCTCAGAGCGCCCGATGCCCGAGTTAATCAGATCAGATTAGATAAGATAAACCGTACGTTTAGTGACTGGACCATGCATCACAACTGCACCGCAAATCGCTATCGCAGCTATTAGTAGTTGTATGACTTAGTTCCTTAGTATCGATTGTAGGCTTTGGTACTGCTTTGGGTCGCACTGCCACACATGAACTACTACCGGGGGATACAGTCTCTCTGTTCTTATGCCACATGCGGTCATAGCGAGAATATTGGCAGCGGAACATTCGGTACATCCAGAGAACGCGCGTGGCGTGTCCCCTGACTACACGCTGATGGCATGGGATCATACAATATTACGGCGCGTCTATCATGGTCGTGGCCCTATTATCAAATTCATTGCTGGATGTTGACGATCATGATCGCTGACACTGCACAGCAATGGGGAAAATTAATTTCCCAGTACGCTCATCTGTCGTGCGGCGCAATCAAGTCTAAGACACTTCATGATGCATGGTGTAAGGCCAGCTTACGTCATGATATCCATACAATAATGTGGCATAGCAGTAACAGACGACGGAATGACGACAAATACAGGCTGAAACGTGAGCTAAGTGCATACAGTAATACAACAGCATCAGCATGGGAAGGATGGCATAGAATAAGAGACGCGGAGAATTTGTGGTCAGCTATAAGGATGCCCGAGAGCAGTAATGACTGATTGGGTTTTCCATCCCCGATTGGGCCTTGCCTGCCTGGGTCAATTCTAGGCGCCGGGTCTGCCCTTAGGTGACAGGGTGCAAATCCGGGTGGCCATGATGTCCATCAGCATTTGACGTAAAGGCGGCGATAAGTACCGTTACGGGGTTGGATGGGCGAGCGGCATATTCATCTGGAGAGCGCCGATTAGAGCTATCCAAGTCATTCGCGCATGCTCTATAGACGGGAAAGGGTTATAAGAGTAAGTAGCATAAAACAATCCAAATTCACGGCACCTTCAGGGATACTGTTGCTCGTCATTATCGACCGTGTGGACCCAGGCTGGGGAGCGTAGGTCATGTCGGGTGGGGAGAGGGTGACGGTTGAAGGTTTCGCCACTGCACTGGCAGGTGGATATTCCCTGATTCCAGAATGATCCCGTCGACCGTGGTCAATGGTGGGAAGCGAAACCTGTTGGGATGGGCGTCGGACGAAAATTGCCGACCTGCGACGGGACCCCGCAGGCTTGCCTAGCGCCATATCACGATCAACATCGGGATGATGCTTCTCAAGGTGATCCCTAAACTCGTAGGGTCGACCCCACTTGGCACCGCAATACATGCACAAATTTGGTTTGTGTTTTTCTCTGCGATGTCGATTAAGGCCCTGTTGCTGTACATATTTTGCGCCGCAATCATTGCATGAGAATCGAGGAGTACGAGCTTTACGAATGTCAGCGGGTCGCTTTGACAAGTGCAACGACTCTACCTTACCTTTCGTTCTGGATTTATTGTATTGATGGGGCCGGTCCTGTGGTTCTCTTCTTTTTTGACTTTCAATAGGAGGTGGTACGTGTGAGGTACCAGGAAGGATTCGAGCCACCGGGAGGTTGGATACCGTATCGACGCCTGTGAATGAATGGGTGTTGCTCGAAAGATCTCCATTTGAAATACCCGAGGCAGGCAACGGGCGCACGGCCCACTTGCGTGGCGTGGAGTTCAAAGGAAAGGCGAGAGGTATGCCAGTACCAGGAACGCCGGCGACGGCCTTTTCGGGGACCAGCATTCCACTCTCGTCACCAATGCCATGTTTAGGGGGTATTGGCAGATAAGGAAGCACGGGATAGCCTGAACGTCTGTGTGAGTGGATTCGAGGAAAGCGCACTCGGGCCGCAGCCAAGGTAACATACCCCTCCGTTGACATTTGCCCAAGAGCGCTTCTCGGATGTTGGGGTGGTGGCACGTCATTTTGGTTGGGGTAGCAAGGCATGCTTTCCACTGGCAAGGGAAAGGTGAGATACGGATACATGGAACCGTGGCTGTTTGTGGGAGAGGGAACGGGTGGCAGACGGGTTTTTGTGGGGGAACGGTTGGCCTTTAAGACTTGCGGCTGGACGATACAATACCACCGACTTGGCATCCACAAAATTGTTGTGCCAAGAACTCCAGAGTGCCATGGCACCATTTGGACGCGTTCGTTCAAGAAGCGAATGCACACGTTGCATGCGGCACCACGTTACTAACCGATGTGCCACTAAGCGTCAGCGTACAACATCATTGAACAGGGATCCAGACTTGCATCGATCTATGGCACTCGGAATGTCCGACACAGTGACCAAAGTTGCAAGTAGTGCCATCATCTGGCCGGCACATTCCCTGGTCGATGGATGACCATCACGTATTATCTTTTGAACTGCCCGCGGACTCGGACATACTGGAACTTGAAGAATGTGGACCGCCTTGAGGCCTCCCACAGGACGAATGGAGGAGCATGACTCAGACTTTTTTTGGTAAGTGTTCCTAGTTGGAGAAAAGCAGTCGTATTGCCTGAAGTGCGCCAGGAGCGCCGTGGCGAACGAACAATGAGGCCAGTGGGGGGTTGCAGAGGACAGGTCGGGGTGAGGATTGGTGGGAAGAAAGTCGTCGGCGAACTCCGGCGAACTCTAATTACTCAGCGGCATTAGCACGGGCCAGTACCCCATGTGGAAGTCCGTAACTCTACCCAAATCAAACCCAACCTGTTCTCTCAAGAATTTCCTGACATCCCTTTTCAAAAAAATCATTTGAAAAAAAAAATTATACAGTTCATTCGGCGGCACATTCATGGCATATGCCGCATATCACAACCACACATCTGCGCCATGATCCGATTACGTACTCTCCTGTACCGCGATCTGGTATACCCCAGTCTGCCCCCAACGCGAGATCGAGACAAGGGATATGAGTTCCGGTGCCACTGTGCCATACCATTGGCACAACGCACATGTTCCCTAGGCGTGGCGCGATCCTTGCTCACACCGCGTGCCACGGCGCGTGGACAGCAGTTTTTACAGGACCCGTCGGGGTCGACCGCGTTTGATGTGCGCAGCAGGTACTTTCAGCAGCGTCCGTTGACTATCAAAGCGCCACAACCATCACACTCCGCCTTACCCTCCTTGACGGAGCGCACCTTTTCACGATAGTAGTTACACGTACATTACTGTATGTACTGATGCCGAGTCCAAAAAAATGTGGTCCCTAGGCACCGACCGTACTTGCGGCGCCCCACGCTGACTCCTGCCTGCTCTATATCTGAATTAGCCAAAGCGGGAACACGGTGACCCGTCGCCAATATTCCATCCCTTAAGCGCGCGGATCCTGTTAGAGGTTAGAGCAAGGGAGGGCAGACGCTCCTGGTCCTCTGGTCACCCAAATTTGCGCTCGGGCGAGGAGTTCGGGAGGAAAGACTTCTTTCCCTCTTACTGAGGTGAGTCTCTTTGCGGGTTAGCGTGCGTTCGGCGCAAGTTTTTTTTTTCGGCGACACCAGCCAAAAAAAAGTTCGAGGAAAGTGCGGCAGTGAGCGGTTAGTCCTTCAATTCAGTTAACTCGTTCAATATGCCTTCCTCGTCTGAGCTATTAACTCCGAAACCCCTATCTGCTTCGGCGCAATCACGATGACGCAGGGCGTCAAGAAGTTATGGCATTCGGCATTCTTAAATAACCTGGCATAGTGGCTACAGAGTATGGGACGACAATAAATACTATTAATCAATCATCAGAGAGTCCGAAGGAGAACAAGCAAAGACAACACAATGAGTGGCGATAAACGTCCGGCGATACGCCTACTAAACGTAAGTTACAGTATTTGTTTCCAGAACAATCGAAAAGTTCACACTCGCGGAATGCAATTCCGTGAGGGCTGTCAATGTGACATGGCTCAATAGCTCCGATTAAGCCTAGCCCAGCGCCTGCTGGGATCGATATCTGTGTGGGGTCTAGACCTGGGGTTGAAGGTGTTAGCCTAGACCTCATCATAGCTGTTGCTGGCAACAGAGAACGGATAGGGGTGAATGACTCCGGATGATTCAATGACAGGATCAAAAACGACGTGGCTGCCATAATACCCGCCAGTTGGCGGGGGGAGTGGGGGGATAAGTGCGGTTACCGCGCGGGACGAGTAGTCGGTAGCAGTGGATCCGCCCGGTCGGGCTGGGTGTAACCTGGAAGCATGGCTAACCACGCCGTTCACTGGTTGGGCATCTTTTCCAGCGGAAGAAAATGTGGAAGGGACGTGTGTAGCCTTTGCCGCTGCGGGCGCGGGTGGTATCAGTGGAGGACGCAGGGATACAGCCTGAATCCGTCGGTCGTGTTTAATGGAAAAATGCTGTTCTCTTCCGACTGTGGCCTTGCGGCGGGAACCTGCCGCCTTGCCAAGCACCAGGTCGGGGTTGACACCAGGATGCTCCTTTTCGATGTGATCTCTGTACTGGTAGGGGCGACTCCATTCGGCACCACAATAAATACACGAACTAGGATCGTGCTTTGCTCGATAGTGTCGATTGACGCCCTGCGGCTGTGTATATCGTTCGCCGCAGGCTTCGCACGAGTATAGGCGTTCGACACTTCAGGCATGATAGCAGATCGTCTAGGCGACCGCGAAGACGCCTCAACGCGGTTATTTCTTATTTTCTGGGATTGATGGGGCTTGTTTCGTGTTCCCTTTGCACGAGGCTTGACGTGGGGATCTTGTCTGGGGTAGCACGAAAATTTTCGAATCCTAGCCAGGTCGGCTTGCCACCACCACGTCAGATCGGAGTGCCCAGGAATAATGAGAAACCAGCATACCGGAGGACTGATGTTATCAGTGTGGCCACGAACGAGGCAGACTGTAAAGATAAGTCGAGGCCGCTTGCGGTGGAATATGCCTGGATGTCCATGTTAGCTGATATAAGGAGGTACACCATGCTTCACTGACTAGAGGATCGTGTAGCCAAGAGTCCGTCGCTTCATTGAGAATAATGAGACGGCAGCCTTGAGGGAGAACATGATGGGGGTTGGAATAGTGGGTGTGACCTGCCATCATGATACCGATGGAAAAGAAAAGAGTGTTAAACTTCTTGGAGAGGGCAGCGGGGAGACGATGCAGATGATCCGCCCGCCATGCTCTCTTAAAGACCAGAATGTCAAGGGCGGCCGTCGGGAGGAGCACAACCTCGTTGGAGTCGCGTGGATACAAGTCTGTCCTGATGCCTTTCCCGAACATCCGGTGCCATAACAGTACCTGCGCTCATGGTGGCAAACACACATTGTGATCGTGCCACTACTGTGCCACCGGGAGATACCGGTTTCAATAAGAAAGGATCCAATCAAAAGAGGAAACTTGAAATACCATAGTCATCCTCAGGTTTGAATCATCTCAGCGCTCCTTCCGTGGACGGCGTGGCAAGAGGAAGAAATTTTACTGCCACGAGGTTCGCCACGTGACTGCCACGTGCCAGCCATCAAAGCTTGTGCGCTAAAACGCCAATTGACTGCCAACTGCCCCACCCTTTCCAGATTCATAGTGAAGGAACTCCCTCTATTTTGTGACAATTACACTCGTCGCCGACGCCCATTCATCTTTCCCTCGTCTGATTTGATATAGCATACTCTGCCAAGGCTACTTGTGGCACAAGTGCCCATCCCATCTCAAAGATCATTTAAGAGTGCGGAGATCCTAGCTGAAACAGGGCACTCACGGTTCAAATCAAATACAATAGGACCCGGAGGGCCACGACTGATGCATTGAGGCATCGAGGAGCTGGCAGCAGGATGTTTCGTTGACCTTGTCATTGACTGTCGCCATTGCACCCATGTAGTCTCTCTCCTCCCTCTGAAGCTCCTACATGGCCAATTATCGATAGTTGCGTGTGCATACATAAATGAGATAGAGAAAAAGTGTCTGGGGTACTAACTGCCTGTGGCACGTACTTGACGCTGACGCTGACTAAGTTAGTTCTAAGGCACGCTCATTGCTGGGGATGAGATCGATGAGAACGTTTCCCCCCTCCACGGGTTTTCTATGATAGCGCGCAGGTCAAATCTTCCTTCCGAGCCGTACCGCACGCGATCTCCTCGAGTCCGCGCATCTACTTCTATAACTCTGTAGTTACGCGGATTGCATCTTCATTCAGTTGCACTGCTACTTCCAAAAGTTATTTAAAAAAATAAGTCAAAAACGTAATTTTGATATGATGTCCAGAAAATCATTGCGTATTGTCATCATGCAACATGCGCTAACTCTGAAACAGGTACACACCGCAGTCACGACCTTTCCTAGCCACCAAGAGTGCCAAAGATCGTTGTCGGCCGTATCTTGGATGTAAGTGATTCCATTGATGCGCAGACTTTTCAACGTGACCCGCATTGCTGCCTCATGTACGCAGCCTGCAACCTGAACTAATTCAATGGACCCAGTGGCACGTAGGGGTGCTGCGCAGTACTGGTGGGATTCTCGACAGTAGTTTCGTGAAACACATGATAGGGATGTGCCAAACCGACGTAAAGCCGCCCTGAACTCTATTCCAATATACTGTACACGCATTGGCACACCCACGAGCATTTAAGCTCCATCCGGGGAAGCTAATCAATCACTCGCAGTACCCCAAGTGCAGGAAGTAAGAGGCCCCACATTCTACCTGTACGACCCGGCAGACAAAAACTTGTGATGATGTGATCACCGGACATCGCCGTTCGATCTTCAGTTGCAATAACAATTGTAAAAAAAAATCCACATCTCAAAACTCGTCTGGCCCAACGGCAATAAATTCAGTTGCGGGTAATCGATAAGCGCCAAATCCTGTAAAACTTCACATCTGTCAGTGCCAACACCGCGCTGTGCATCATTTCGGGCTGCACGGTGTCAGCCAGGGGTCCGCTCCAGATTATATCTCTCGTGATGATCATTGACCGAGAGTAGGTGTGTATCGGGTTCTCAGGCAAGCCCAAGGGATAATCGCGCTGCGCAATTAACCAAGCAATTAACCCATTATTCTCCTTTGCCACTCCGTATCGCCGTGAAAATGTCGAGGGCTGAGCGAATGAAGTCGGTCGGTCCGCGACACAGAGTGATGAAGGCAAAAATAGCGAGAATCGCCAACTGAAGCATTCTACGTAAGGACATGACGACGATGACGTGAAAGATCAACAACGGTGCACCCATCCAGACGGGAAATGAACGTGGGACGACATACCTCTTCTTGATTCCGTGTTGTCCGAAGGCGCGATCAAGCTCCGCAGCACGATTTATCGTACTACAGAACCAGTAAAATCGTCAGGGAGCATGCCCGAGGGCAAGAAACAGGTTGTAGGCAATGAATGGGACAAGATCCCTCAAATACCCAAATGTCGCTGCAGACGGCCTGAGACAGTTGGAAGGGATGGGGTTTGCAGCGGTGTTGCAACCACGTGGTAGTGATAGTCGTGAAAGTTCTGAGTGTACCATTTGGGTGATCGCAGACTATCATTGTGGTCATTCCCGTTGTCTTTTGGAAGAGATAAAGGGGGTGAGGGTGTTGGTGACAATAAACTTAGGGATGGAGCGGAGGAGTGGCGGCGCGTCGGGCCGCTTTACTAGGGTTAGGGGCACCAACCACTCCCGAGAGCTACATCCTTGTTCACAGAAAGCAGTGTAAGACAAGATAGACATCCTAAATGCCTTGATGTATTGCTAACTAATGAGCTACATAATATATATATCGTTATAATAAGTCAAATGACTCGGTCATCATGATATGTAGTGTAGTGATAAAGGTCGGTAAAGTATTCAATCCAGTAAAGTTCAAAGGAACAGAACAGTCGCGGACGCCGATGCCCGAGCCTGACGTGTGTGACAGGTTCCAATATCCCGATAGGGGCCACTTTGGGCAGCCGAGTACCTGCGGGATCGAAGTGGGCTTGGGGTCAGGGACTACTGTAGTAACTTAGTAGTAGGTAATTGTCCTGATCTCAGCATGGCCAGCAGCAGAGACCAGATAAGAGTGTATGGCCCTAGTAGATGGTACAAACATAGGATCACTGGCGGCAACGGCCAGGCTGCCCATATTGTCTCTCCCATCAGGCGGAGTGAGTGTGGGGATAAGTGCCGTCACTTGACTGGACGAGCGGTCGGCAAAAGTGGATTCGTCCCGTTGGTGACAACCTGGGAACGTGGCCACGTCGTTCACTGGTCGGGCCAGCGCTTTGGTGGACGAATGTGCGGAAGAAACGTGTGCTACTGAAGACAAGGGTGGTATCAGTCGATGCTGGCGGGGTTTAGGCCGTGTCCGTCGGACGTGTTTAATGGCAGGAGGCAAAACGTTTTGGGGTAGATTCCTTCCGATGACTGTGGTCCTGCGACGGGAGCCTGCAGCCTTGCCTAGTATTCCGTTTACGACGGCAACCTCCAGCTCGTGCCGCTTCGTGAGATGGTTCCTATAATGTTCGGGGCGACCCCATTTGAAATCGCAAAACAAACATGAACTGGGATGGTGTTTAGTTCGGCAATGTCGCATAACGCCCTGAATTTGCGCATATTCTTTGCCGCAGATCGCACATGAGTACGATCGTTCCGGCGCTTCACGCGCGCCTGTGGGTCGCACAGATGACCGCGATGACGCTCTGGCGCGTTTCTTTGTCGCTTGCGGGGATCGGATGGGCCAGTTTCGTGACGTTCCTTCTCCATACTGCCCAACAGTGAATGTGGAGGGAATACTGGGGACGGACGACGCCGAGAAGTCGGGTCCTGTGTTCGCATGCGTGTATAGATGACTCTGGTCCAGA